>JAQGAC010000408.1:0-25591 GCA_034696585.1 Isotomurus maculatus
CAGGTCGGTGATGATCCCAACTGGAGATCATCATCATCGTCTACATAGCCACAGGCTATGTACAGCTGCTCCACACTCTAGAATTCGCAATCCCTCAAGGCGCTTAAAAATTGCGAATTCTTGAGTTATTTCCATTTGACGCTTGTAGCCCCTTCACGGGGCTTTTTTGTGCTAGTATATTATAATTACAACGGCTTGAGTAAGTTTCTCACGAGCATTAAGCATGACAAGTGACATTACGAAACTATAATTGATCGCAGTGGCAAGTATATGAATTCATTTCGACGTGTAGATTCTTGGTAGACTTTTCTGGAGGTGCAAGCAACCTGAATATTCATCTCAGGTGAATATTCATACAACATTCATCATGCAGCCACTTCAAGTTTCATCAGAGGAGGAGAATTTGTTAGTTCAGGTAATTAATTAAATAATAGTTGAATAATTATCCTCCATTTACATCTGCCGAATATAGCTTTTTTGTTTTTTCAAGTTGCGACAAAGTGTACAGGACCTTACTGCTGAAGAAAAGCTACTGGAAAGTAAAAATTTTGTTCGGTGGCTCAGAGGTATCTATCAACCTAACTGTGTTAAACAGATAGTTAAGCTTTACTCTGGTTTACTAACCACTATTTATCATAGCTAGGGGTCACAATCTTAAAGATGCAGAAAGAATGTTCCGGAATGTACGTAATTGAATAGATTACATTTTACTCTTGTTCGAATCTTCACTCGATTTATAAGTATTAGCATGTATTGTAGCACGTAGCATGGAGGCAGGAAGTCGGCATCGATAAGCTCGCTGAAAACGAGATTCCTCTTCCTAAGGGCTGGGAAGAGCATTTTCAGTTTGATTTATTGGGATTTGATGAAGATGGGGGACCAAGTACGTAAATGATAGAATTAACTATGAGCTCAAACCCCTGCTTCCTATGATCAATATGAATATAATATCATTGCATACAGTTCATCTGATCTACGGCAAAACATTCCTAGTGGCAAGAGCGTTCAGTGCAGGACACAGAGACATTTTAATACAGCGTTTATTCTCTGAGATCGAACGGGCATGGAACCTTTGCTTGAAGCATTCAATAGGCAGAGATTTTATTCCTCAGTTTGTATGCATTTATGATTTCTCCGAGGTTTCTTATCGTCTTATTAACTCAACTGAGGGTAAGTATTTTTCACTGTTTTATGTTTATTTTTACATACCCATCACTCTGAAATGTTCCCTTGATTCTTAATTGCAGCATGGGCAGCGACTGTATCAGTTCCGAAAATTTTTGATGAAAACTACCCAGAATGCTTAAAGAAGATATTTATAGTAAACAGTAAGTCCGATTGTCTGTAATTTCAGGATAGATTTGTCAATAGAATAATAAATTACGCTTTATGCAGCGCCTTGGATTCTTATGTGGCTGTGCAAATTAGTTTTATCAACATTATCTCCCAACACTGCAGCTAAGATTGTTTTTCTGGGTTGCAACAAACAAGCTTGGAGAGATGAAATATCAAAGTTACTCTCGACAAATCGATTTCCTAAAAGATATGGCGGAGATGCTGATGATAATGTTGAGGTATGTGAAAGTAGGCTATCCGTGTACAATGTGAATATGGCAAAATTCATAATGGAATACTGGGAATATTCTAGAGTCAAGACACCGTGATTCAAGCTTACGAAGCGCAGTACAGTAAAGAAGACGATGCATTATGGGGATAAACTTGATCATGAAAAGTTTCCATTATAAATGCTATTAGCTGTAGAGGCTGTATTCAGTAATTATAAATAGTAAATAGTTTTAAATAGTTGTAAATGTAGTAGCACAACTTCCATCTAGTAGTGCTCTAATCACTGTCCTGGGAAAACTGAAAACACAATAAACACCTAATGTCTTCTCTTTGCCTGAACGCATGAAGCAGATGAGCTGAATGTGGAGTCACGGGTTAGTTTTAAAACTCAATTTATTAAAATTTGTTAAATTGTATATTTCGAAATTGAAGGTTACTACGATATTAAGAAGCCTTTTAAAGATTTTGATGAGTTCTGTAGTGGCAGCTTGGAGTTGTTCGACATTAAATTTCAGTGTTAGCTGGACTTATGACTTATTGGTCTAAGACGTTGTGTTGGAGAACCTTTTCCCTAATCTGTTCATCACCGAATTCCTTATCTATAGCCCCAGTACCTAAATCTAGTTTAGTTTCTTGACTCATTTTGTTTGTTTTTACTTTTCGAAGGCTGACTAATTTCATTCCTCTGATTACCTTGAAAATCCCATAAATACCCATGTCACCCAAGCATATTCATTGTCATTCTTACACTGCTCACTTTGCTAAGAACTTAACTTACCCTATTCCTGTAAGCCTCTCTCTGTAATCTTGTCTCACGTCACCCTACTTTCGTAATACGTCATTCAACACACACTACCATCGACACGAAAGAGACCCTTCAGGTCACATAGACACGGCATTCTCAAGTTGTTAACTTCATGGCTGATCTTTAAAAGTGCAGCTTCCATTTTTCTAACATGTCATGTGTCCATGATACCTTATTTACCTTCAGATACTCGGAATATAGAAGTCTTGATTGAAAATTTAATTTTCTGTTTTCATAGCTCTGCTATTTGGGGCTTTGGAAGTAGGTGCTTTAGGTTTATTGTGTAAACCAGGAAAACTCTTTATGACACTAAAAGCTCCTATGCGTGTGTCTTCCGTGGCATTTACTTTGTTTTCATCTCTACTAGACAACCTGAAAACACACAAAAAGTGAACAGATTGAAGTTGAATAGTAGCACGCACGTTCTGCGAAATAGACAAAAAACAACAATTCTTGGAAGAAGACAACAGGTTTTACATAGGCAGTTTATCGTAAGAAGGAATTGTTTAAAGTTTCCTTCTACTAGTTTTATTACTCTCTTTCATCATTCATATCTAAGCTGCAGATACTAGTAATACTACTAGTACTCACTGATAATTCCGAAGTGATAATTTGATAAACTGACTTCAGCTTTTACACTCAATTTATTTACTTCAATTAAACCTAAAGAGATAACCGGGAAACATTTTTTCAGAGCTCTAACGCTATGGAACTCGGAGTGGTTACAGAAAATGAGTCTAAAATGCTGGCTCAGGTAAGCACACAGTTACATAATTTCCTTAAGAAACAAGTGTTCAATCGTACACTAATTGATTTACGCACTTCTCTGATAGTTTCGGGAGAAAATTCAAGATATGGACGTATCGGATGAATTGCTGGAAGACAAAAGTTTGGTACGATGGTTGAGAGGTCAGTTCTCAGAAGCCATAAAAGTTCATAAAATTAAATAATTTTTACCAAGCTAAATAAATAATCGTGTGCTTTCCTTATTTATGTGAATGTAAAAAGCAAGAGAACACAGACTGGTGGATGCAGAAACTATGTTAAGAGCGGTGAGAAACGATTTTTATTGTAACCACTTCAAGGTTGGGAAGATAGGTTAACTCTAACTGGAAACTATGTGTGTGATAATTGCAGCATATGAAATGGAGATTGGAAATTAATATTGAGACACTAAAAGATTACCAATTGCCTTCAGAATGGGACGAGTACTACACTTGTTCTCTCTACAGCATTACTCCCGATGGGTTTCCTGGTGAGAGAATTATCTTACAAGCCAAAACAAACGTACCTAGTCTGATAGAAATGTCTACACACTTGTAGCTGTTTCTACTAAATCTTGAATCTTTGGCCGATTTGGCATATAATTACATAATTACAAGCTGTATGATCTGGTCCCTGGATCGATCGACTTGTGAATGGTACACTCTTATGTGTGAAATGTTTGATGACATTTTTATTGCACGAATTTTAGTCTTCGTGATTAAAATAAGAACCTGGGATTACGAGAAAGCGGTGAAAGTTGGATTGAAGGATGAAATTACTCGATTCGCTCTTGCGGTCTTGGAACGAGGGTGGTTAACTTGTGTAAATAATTCAAAAGACAAAAAATACATCTCACAATTCATCAGTCTTTACGATTTGAGCGGACTCTCACTTAGCCACATTAGCTCATCTGCAGGTGTGCTTGCATGTTCCTTGATTATTGTAAACCCTGTACAGTGTGTGGTTTTTAAATTCTAACGTCAAATATGAATTAAATGTTAACTTGCCAAGCTGTCAGAGTTGTTCTGGATATCGTACGAGGATTCGAAGCAAACTATCCTGAATGTTTGGGTGTCGCTTTTATGCTTAATGGTACGATACAATCAAATCAAGTATTCCCCAACTGGATATAATATACATTATAATATTAATACGCATAACCATTTGGTTATGCTTTACAATTAATTAAACTAATTTGGATTTAAATAATCTCCCACTTTCACAGCTCCGTGGATATTCCAAGTCATATGGAAGATCTTAACTCCTGTTATGTCAGCTAAGACGACAGCTAAAATGAAATTTTTAGGCTCTGATATAAACTCTTGGAGGTCTGAAATTTCAAAAGTAGTTCCATTTGACAAATTTCCCCAGTCCTATGGAGGCGATGGAGGAAATACAGAATTTATGGTAAGAAAGCAGGCTATTTTACTCAACTAGAAATTCAATGAACGCAGTTCTTGTTACATTTCTCAGATTAATCGAATGTAGAAGAAGAATTGTGGGACTGAGGTCACGGTTCTCTGCAATCGCGAGGACGTCGACGTTGCCTAATGACGTAGGTACTTAACTGCACATGCCTACATATAATTGATAATATTGATATTATAATAAAAAATATGAATTATGAATTAAGATGTTGTATTAATCTATAACAAGTGACCCTATGTTTTATTCTTCAAGTGCAGTCATGTTCACGGAAAAAAACACCATTTAGCATATTTTCTTTTAACAGAAAGCCTTGAAAAATTTAATGTTTTATATGGATCTTTCTGACTCCACATTACCTATCATAGTTGGACAGTACCCCACCAACACGAGAACAAAAATATAAGTAAGGGTAATATTATGAGACGCTCATATAATTTATCCTCAGTAATTCATGTTCACTTATAAAACTTGTCATATTTTTATCGTAGCCCGCTAGCAGTTGACCTTAACCTTATAATGATACATTTCCAACAACGAGTTTACATATTACAGGCAACTTACATAGCCAGACAAGCAGTCAAGAGAGGTTGGGTTAGGTCAGTCCAGTCAGTAATAAAGTCAGTCTTAAATAATTGGGTGTTCATCGAATGTTGGAAGGGTATGAAAATGAATGCATTTTCATTTTTAATACACAGGGTGATATAAGTATCTGGCCTACCAGTGTGTTTAGATTTATGTTAACCTTTCTTATCACCTACGCCATTTTGAATAATGAAAAGATGGTTATGCCTAATCCCCCAGTCATTCAAATTTATCCAGAACAATTTTGCGAAGTCAGTCGGATAGTTAAATGCTCTTTAGTATTCACAATTCGATTCTCATATTTATAGTAATGTGCAAGTACAATAAAATTGAAGCTCCCAATAACAGGCTAGAATTTTAAATAAATAAACACTGAACTATCACAAATTAAGAAATCAAGTTCATATTACGTAGTAGGTAGATAATTCAGACGAAAATCCAGTTTAGCTTGTATAATTGGAATAGAATAAGTTCACAGAGGTTCTCCTGTCGAGTTTCTCATTCCTCTACCTAGTTGGTCCACAGACGCAAGCACAACCTCAACCTCTTTAAGGAAGTCCACTTGAAATCTAATTATAAAATAGTTGCATAAGTTGAGACTGTCTATCTCTGAGTATGGAAAGCGAATTGATAACCGAGGATGAGAGAAATTTACTAATTAAGGTACAGAGTACTACAGAGTGTTTAAAAATTAGCATTAAATTAAAAATTATTGAAATGAAGTATTAATCCAACACTTGTATTTATTGTTACAGTACCGTCAGCAAATTGCCGATATTGAAACTGAACTTCCTAAACTGTGTTTTGAAGACAAATCTTTGGTACGATGGATCAGAGGTAAGAAATTCAGTCGGGTTTCTCATCTAATTTTTTATGTAATGAGAAAATCGTCATTCGTTTATTTGTAATTATAGCCAGAAATAACAATTTGAAAGATGCGGAGACAATGATTCGAAACGTTAGTTCATGCGACAAACCAAAAAACTGTAATCTCCTGTTAACTGTCATAATAAACTAAAATACAATTTTGTAGCATGCAGCTTGGAGGAAAGAAACAGAAATTGACAAGATAGTCAGCTACAAGTTACCGCCGGAGTGGGATGAATACTTTACTTGGAGGCTATACGGGTTCGACAGCTATAACAATCCAGGTCAATTTAAACTCTTGTGATCATCTAAGATATTTGAAATAGCTATTAGATATATTTTTAACTTCCACACAGTGTTCACTGCACAAGTGAAAACATGGGACATCGAAGCAGTTGTTAAAGCTGGACTCAAGGAAGAGTTTATTCGCTTCATGATGGCTCACTGCGAGCGGACAGCGAGAATTTGTCAGAATAAATCGGAAGGCAAAGAATACATTCCTCAAATTGTAGGAATTTATGAAATGAAAGGACTGGCATTGCGACAATTTAACTCTCCAACTGGTATTACATAATTTAATAAAGCAACATAAATTATCAGATGTTTTATATCACGCTAAAATACTTTCAGCTCTGTCAACAATTCTTAGTGTGATTAAGCAATTTGAGGCAAACTTTCCTGAAACAGTGAGACGTCTGTACTTACTTAATGGTATTCTTAATCAACACTTTACAAAGTTATAATTATTATCATCAGCCTTAATTAAATTTATTTCTTAATTCGTGAATTATTAGCTCCTTGGATATTTCAAATTGTGTGGAATTTGCTACGCCCTATTCTATCAGAAAAAAGTTCTAGCAAAATTATATTTCTTGGAAGCAGAAAAGACGAGTGGAGAGCAGAAATTTCAAAACAAGTTCCCTTGGATCAATTTCCGAAGTCAATGGGTGGTGACGGGAGTGATGAATCAATAGTCAGTTAATTGTTTATTCTGCTGTATGACAAAATATCACGTGGTACTTTCATATATGAGATGATTCTATAAAACTCACTCTTCAAGGCCTTAATTCAATGCAAACTTTCTTCTATTGCTTAATCCAACTAACTCCTTGAAATCACACAACAAGACTTGTGCTATAAAGGGTTCTATTCATTGCGGAGCAGTATGTGGTGTTGAAGACGAGGTTTAATGTTCAGGGTTAAGTTCTGGAGCTCAAATCAAGTAATTTGTATAGCTTTATTTAACCGGTAGAAAATTATAGGAACAGAATTAGTTAATAAATGATGTTTGGTGTCGATTTGTGTCCCATAACTTTCTGAGTTTTGCTGGAAGACGGATATGATATAACTTAATTTATTTTTAATTTTGTTAAAAAAACATTTATAAGTTGCAACTAGGTGTCACCCATTAAGACAGAGGCATGGGAATACTGAACAGCTTCTCAAAATGTTGATACTTAAAAGCACTAAAGTATATCTAGAATATTGTAGACTCTTTAAACTTTATACATTATATAACATTTTGATATCTTATCATGAGTGGATTTGAAGTGCGATAAAATTCTACAATACTGTCAACTGTAATATTTTATTATTTTGTTGGGATTTTACTTTTACTGAAAGACGTATTTTCACAAATTTCATTTGTGTTTCCATTTTTACTCAAAGATAGATTTCCTCCTTTAATTTCATGGAGAGTGAGCTGGAACGAATAATACATAAAAAGTTAGAACACCTCAAAATAAGCTGATAAGTGGAAAAAAGAAAACTCTCTAGGTTATATTATTTAGTCTATGGCCTATTCTGAATGTGGCAAGAAAAAGGAACATGGTATAAAGGTACTCGATATGAACTTTACCTTGAAATCGTCAGGTAATGTTCCTCCATAGCTTTCGAAAATCTGGTCTTCATTTATGAAGGGACTCATTGCGTCTTTCCAAGTGGACGTGTCTGCTGATAAGAAGTGTAATTTTTCATGTGTGGCCGAAGAAACTAAAGGCTTGATTAGCTTCCAGAACATCCCGAACATCGATGGAGCTTGAATGTTAAACAAAATCAGGGATTATTTATCAATTCGTTTCGGTAAAAGAATAAATAGCATAAGAGTGTTGTTAGTTTATTTCGAGTATACTTACCGTTGACCATATAAGCGACCCGCAGAGATTCCGGATAGTTTGACTCGAAGAATCTTATCGCAGTCAGAGTTCCATACAGAACTAAAAACATCATTCTCGTCTTTAATTAACCTGGACTTATTTTTATGCTGTTTCTAATATGTTTTTATGTGGTTTCTAATATTTATCTAGTGAAATTAGGGGTATCGTGAGAAATTTCGATTTAATTACATGCGTAATTGGTATAATGCTTCCATCCAAGTCCCTTCAAGTCAATAATTATTGAAAACTGGTCCATAGCGTCTTTGCCCTTAGAATTTGATTGAATCACTGCCCACACTGTTTCAAACAGCTTTATAAACCACCGGATGTATTCCTCCATGAGACCTGTGACGAGAGCAGGATCCCATGACCCAATCGGACCATGAACAACTAGAAGTTACAAAAACATGTAAATTGTGACTATAATAAGCGGCTTCACATGTTGAATTGCATACATACTTGGTCCTCCTTTATTGTCAAATCCAGTGATAGGAGCTGCAAGTCCGGTCTCCCAACCGGGTAAAGGTTCAAAGCTGAGCAAATTCTTCACATCGTACGCTTCCAACCATTCAACATTCTGTAAAAACAAGCTGGGGTCAAAATCTGCTACACTCTTACATATTGAATCTTTGCATTATCGCAATCAAACACTACCAACACCACCAAGAAATGTATTTATGACAGGTTTAGGCATTATCCGCTGAAACTAAAAATTCCCTAATGCACATAACCTAACTCGTTATCACCTACAGATTGGCAGTTGAGCAAAAGTTCATAAAACAGGTTGTGCAGAATACGCCGTACCTCCTTCAACTTAGCTAGAACATTCTGGCAAGTCTGCTTGCTTGCAGGGACTATGGGACAAACTTTTCGGTTCAAATCTTAAGATTAGACTATTTCAGACTTACATTACATATTATCTGAATAAAAGTTTGTCTCAAACCGTACTGCATGCAAACTAGTATAATATACTTCTAACATTTTATCTTGCATAAAAGACCAAAGGACAACACCTTCTGTCAACTGCGACTGCAAACAGCAACAGCAATATTGTAATTAAAATTGTTTTCAACCATCCTGCTTTTCTACCTTTATAATCTGAGCAAGACTACGACAACAAGTTCAAGTATTACAAATAGCCAAAAACAAGAATAGGTAGTTTAATGTATCATTAATAAGTCATTGAGTTTTCTGTGTTATTGCATTTTCCCAATCCCGAATATAAACTTTTGTGCAGTCTATTGCACCTAAGTTGTTTTCTATAGTTATCACCGGTAATCAATTCCCTGCGATTGCATTCTTATTGCTTCAGACCTGAAGTAGAATCAAATTCTTAACTACACGCAACGTGGACAAACAGACAAACAGAACAAGTTTTTATACGGATTTCTTTCCTACCTTGGCATTAGTGCATCTTCACCTTCCGCAAACCCAAGTGGAATTTCAATGTCTTCAGCTTTAATGTGTTCAAAAACTACGTAAAGAAGAAAAAACTTGATATTCAGCTAAAAGTCGGATTACTGTGGATAATATTTAGGAGGCACCTACTTTCTGGTGTTCCATTGGACGGATAATCAGTAAAGATAATGCGTTCAATTTTTAAAAGCGATTTTATTTTTTAGGTGACTCGTTAATTGATTACCCCAATACGCAGTGCTACTGCAGTCCAATGTCATTCTGTCTAATCGTATTATCATGGTATTGTATTGGCACCTATACTACCAAAATTTTAACTATTTGCCCTCTTCAGCAAGACGTAAATTGATTATTGAATATGAATTAATTCCTGCCTCAAGACAAAAAATTCTAAGGATTTCATGGAAGTATTGAATTAAATTACCTTTCGTATCATTTCTTCTGACTTGCTTAAGTTACATTCCCGAGCTGAAAAGACAAAATGTGCATACCAGTTCAAGTCCTAGGACATCACATTTGTATCGTAGTAGAATATTGAGAAAGCATCAATGCTACATCATTATGCAATTCAATTACAGTTTGCAATTAAATACCTCTCAAGAATCGCACTAGATTTTTCGGCTGCAAATATTCTTCGTCCAATTCTAAATCAGCAACCCTGTCTCTGAGCTGAGAGAGAAAATTCAATTAAATTGCTCAATAACTTTTAATGTTTTATTGTATGTGTGTGAAAATAGTTATGTCAACTTACTTCAACCAGAAGATCTAGTTCCGTTTCACTTGGAGCAGATCCCATTTTAGAGAAGTATTTGATATCAAGTATTGAAACAGGGATTATAAAAATATCACAACCTTCCTTTCGGGAGGAACGAACTAAACTTCAGTGAAATAGCAGGCACACAAGTTGAGATCTTAGAATGTTGGAAAGTTCCCTTCGAAGTCCACAATAGTATTACTTCCCTACTCGCCGGGCAATTGTTGTCTTTATCTTTCTCTCTCCGCTTTAAAGACTTTTATGATAAAACTACTAAACAAGTTTTTACTGAAGGTATTCAGTTCATGCTATCGTTTGTTTTACCCAGTACCAGCGCTAACATATCTTCCACTGACTTTTTGTTTTGACATGAGAGTTGGAAAACCGGGATATAGCTTCTCAGCCATATACTTGTTCTATCAGTTCAGTACTATGAACGTGAAGGATCACTGAGGGTTTTCTTTGCTTGAATCAATCTTAATATCAATATCATGTATAATAGTAAAGCTTTTACACGGTTTCTGATATTCTGATTCTGATACCTTCCCTTGCACCTTGTATGAACAAGTGGAAATCAATGATTGCGTAAATCAAGAAATTTTTTGTTCTCCAGAATCTCCAGAGGAATAAATACACGTCACATACGTAGGTTAAAGTAATACGGTTTTCATAAACTCAAGCACTAAATGGCCATTTAAAAGTACCTGCAAAAATGATGCTGAAAGGAAGGTTTATGATTATAATTTCATGATGCAGTAAACAATTCCAACGTCTTTAGCTACAAAAACTTGAAATCTTCTAGATCAGCTTGCGTATGAATTAAAGAAAAGAGTGTATTTTCCATCTTTCGCATTTCGTGTAAGCTTCCTTCATTCATCCGATTTCGACGTTTTGACGATCGACAAAGAGATGTGGGACGGCGATATTGCAATATGCAATTATGGTTTTGTAATCAGACCAACTGCAGACTGCAACTAATACACATAGTTTGCAGATTAAGTCCGCGATCGGTTTTTGCTAATCATCCTTCTACTGATACTTTATGATTTATGGCATGCTCAAGTTCTTATTTCATGGTTTCAATAGCTTCAAACGCAAATCTTCAATGTGGTTTTAATGCGCTTTACGTAGTTTGGATTTTTTGACGCAGTCCATTTCACACTAATTTATTATAGTAATGAGTATTATCATAGTTCTATTTTTTATCCCGCATGTAATTTCTACTCCTTCAAGATCAAAGGAGAAGGAGATAATTTCTTCCTTCTATCCAGCAGACTATACCTTAGACTTCAGTTTCATGTGAAATGTAATTTTCATGAAAACGATGTTTCTCACGTGCAGAGGAAAGACCTAACTATAACTACGCACCAAGCAGTGCAATAAGCCGGTAATTATACAGCAGGCAATACAAGAATGTCTTATGAGTCAGTTTTTTATTCAACTAGGCTAGCTTAGACGAGAAAGAAGGCGAGTGAAGAAGGGAGATTCTTTGTTTCCGCGTCTTGTGTTACTTGTTGTGTGGAACTCAATCTTCTTCTGGTTTTACATGCAAGCAAAATAACTGGAGCTCCTATTGCAGTTGACATAACTCTAAACACTAATTACACAGATTTCCACTTCCTTGGGAAAGTTATTATTATTACAGAATATATTGTCATTGATTAAAGTAACAGTAAATTATGTAAACTACCCTTTAGTCTATTTTTTCATAAATAGTGTTCATATGTCTTAATTGTAGCACAACAAAATTAATTTACATGCAGCCATTTCACGGAATTTATAATTCCATTCTGCCCGTGGCTGGGCTTTTTATAAAACTTCATGCCAAGCAGCCTCTATAGCCCAGCCAATTTGCAGCTCCGCAGTGGAAGTACAGCAAACGCAGCAGCCGGAAGTAAACTGATTGTGAGTGAAGAGTGAAAATTGGTTCTCCTCAACTTCCGCCGAGGACCTACTTTCACTCTTCACTCTTTTTCTAAACGTCTAAGAAGGAACAGACCCCGTGTAAGAAAACTTATGACCCCCATCGGTCAGCTAGTTTAGCGATAATGTCCAAAAGACAGTATTGTGCTGTAATTAAAACGCGACAAGCATTTTAAAAACGCCTAATAAGAAGCAACAGAGCCGGTGGAAACACAGTGTTTTGACCCCCACCGGTCACCTGGTTGACAGACTGACCTCAAAATTTGAAACGTCTTTTACAATTAGACAAAGAATAGGCGTGCAAAATTTCAATCCGATGTGTCAACCCGGTCAAAAGTTATCGTTGAAACAAAGAACAGACATCAAGGTAATCTTATAAGCCCAAATTGACTGGGTTAAAAAGTAGTTCAATCATTTCCATTTCGATCTATTTGCTCCGACTTATCGAAGAGTTCATTCAAGTCCAGCTGAAATTTTATTAATTTGGAAGTATTAGTATTTATCAAACTCAAACCAAATTTTTGAATGAATACTTCCTTACTTTAAAGTCAGCAGGTAAAGTTCCACCGTAAGTCACAGTAAATTGATTTTCATCAGCATCCTGAAGTATTTTCTCTTTCCAAACGTTTCGATCGGAACTGGACGGTAGAAACTGAATCTTTTCGTGAGTATTTGAAGATAGCAAAGGTTTCAGGAGCTTCCAGAATAAACTCGCAATAAATGGATCTGATCATACAATTGGCACAAAAAGATATAAATTCCAGATCAAGACAGGTTATAAATGATGAATTTATATCTTAATCATTACAGTGGATCACGAATGCACTAAGAAGAACTTCTGGGAAGTTTGCTTCAAAATATCTGAACATTTGAGCCACTCCATAAACAACTAAAAGACATTCATTCAAAATTTACTGTTCAATTAGCCACGACAGAAGGTCAAAATGTACAGATAAAGTTATAGTATTCCAAATTACTATCATAATGGGTGTAGTGTTTGCGACAAAGTCCTTCTAGATCTACAATTACTGTAGCCTTCACCATTTCATGTTTGCTTCGAGAAATGGACTTCATAACTCTCCACGACTTCTCCAGTCCCCAAATAGACCTTCGGATGAACTCTTCTCTCATCCCTACAACCACAGTGGGGTCCCAGCATCCGAAAGGAAGTGTTGCAACTAAAGATTTAAGGTTAGACTTCTCAAGGGTCATAACATCAACTAAGAATAGATGCTATGTAAACAATTTCTTTGTCAAACCAAATCCACCAGTATGATTAAATCCTGTTATCGAAAAAGGCAGAGCTTTATCCCATCCTTCGGGAGCCGAGTACCTCAAAACCAAGGATTTTACAGACCAAGTTTCCATCCATTCAACGTTCTATTTTTAGTAATTCGAAAGGTTAGGATAACATTCACACTACAGATAGTTAGATCGATTGCTCAAAGGATTTCCACAATCGTGCATATAACAATTTATTATTGACTCATAATGTACGAAGCATACGATTGAAATAAATCTAGTACCCGTCTTATCATTTCCTCTGCTTTGCTTAGCACTCCATTCCTTGCTAAAACGAGAGAATAAAATTGCAGAACACAAGCAGTTAAAAAACAAGGTTCACATAGGCCGATTTCCTTCACCCCACTCCCAAGTTTAAACTAAGAGTCAAGTTCTTACTTACCTCTCACAAATCTCACTAAATTTTTAGGTTCAAGGTAGTCGCTTTCCACATTTAAGTCTTTTATTCTCTCTATCAACTGCAAAAATGCAAATCAAACGGTTTTTAAATCCATAAATTACTTTTGTCCAGTAAAACCGGAATATGATGCAGTGCGATATAAATGGGCTTAAATCACAGATTCGCCAAAAAATTCACCTCGTTCACAACTGTCAACTCCACGTCGTTAATCGAGCTCATGATGATATGATAGCTATTTGAGCTTCAGCTAAATTGTTTTTGTAACGCTTGTAAGAAAGGGCCCCTTGAATCGAAGTTCACAGGTTGAGAAGTATCGAGAGACTGAATAGACAAACTATGAAATCCTCTGTACTGCTATGTACCTATATTTCCTGGTATTAAATAGAGAACACATTTGCTCGGGCTATGCAAAGCCTCAGAAGTTACAATCAGGGTACTCAGATTTTATACTGTTGTATTAGGTACAATCAGCATTAGTTTATTGTTGCATTGAGTTTTTAAAAGATTACAGGAAAGCATATCACAATTTTAATCCATTCCAGGCATTCTAATGCTAATTACAAGGATCTTCAGACAAGAAGTTCATAGTCCATTGTTCATATACTGGAGCACATTGATGGTGACGCTACAATTGTTGAGTGTGTGAAAGTTGAGCAAAATTTTCACAAAACTTTCCGAACGGTGAATACGTACATATGATATTCTTGTGCTTTATACTGACGGATAAGTATTCAAACTAATAATTGTAGTGTAGAAATACAAAGTGTATCATGCTTGTCCAAATAACTTCTTCCCAACTATCCCAAGTCATTATATCAAATCCCAAATCCTACTGGGCTAAACCCAACAAGTAACATTGCTTTGTACATTCAATAGACATACATGTAAATTGATCAAAGGCCGGGTTGCTGAAAGGGTATATGTGAGTAGATAAATAGATATACATAAAAAGAGCATTCAGGTAGCTTCAATATTCCATGAGAAGAGTGAAGAAATAGTTAACAACAATTCCGAGTGCAACAAAAGTCGTGTCTTTTGTGAATGCATAGAAGAAGCCTACTTTAATTGTTAACGGAAGACAAGATCGAATGAATTTTCGTGTAAGTTTGTCGGTTCCGTTGTATTTTTTCCAGGATACGAAGATCTCGTCCGAATCTTCCATCATGCGTCCAGCAATTGGATAAGCCATGAGCTGATACGAAGTATTGATGGAAGCTTTGACCGGCTGACTAGCATAGCTTAGGAATTTTACTTTCCCGTAGACTCTTACAGCTCCATACGCCACAGATATTGTACTTATGATGACTGCCAGCTTATGAACCGGAAGGATTCGTGGAGCCCACATGGCGTTGAAGCTGTTGTTGGTTATTTCCATTTGGCGAAATACCTTGATCATTTCATCACGAGTACGAAGGTGATTGAATGTTTTACTGCTCTTGATATTCAAGCTGAAAACAGAACAGTTTTCCTGTTATATAATAATTAATAGTATTTTGCATTCTCATGCTAGAATTAAAAGCATGTTTTGCTTTACCATATTTCATCCATCCAAAATTTCATTCCCGAAATGTAGACGAACATGTAGCAGACAAAAAAGTAAATAGCGTTCCAATTGTGCACGAGAAGGTACACTTCCACCACTGCAAATATTCCAATTCCAATGAATGAAGCCTCTTCATTAGATGAACAGAAGATGGAATACACGTAACGACGGTTCGTGGGGTCTTCAAGGTACAGGAGAGTTGCCAGACAAGTGTGTTGGTATCCTGCTCCAACAACCATCTCACCAAAATTCAACAATGGGGTCTTCAATTTATTTCGCGTGTAATTTCCTTAATCAAATGATCATAATATTTATCCACTTCCTCAGAAAAAACACGTTGGAAAACACGTGGATGCAATTATTAACAATCTAACCATGTCTACTGGATGTTTAAGTACTTACTGGTCATTTCTTTCTGAAATTGAATGTAGCGATTAACCACGAGATGGATTTCAGACCTGTACTGAATCAACGTGAACTCATTGACCAGAGAGTTAAAGCACATGTTGACCCAGAAGAAGTGAAGGATTCTTTCATACGCCCGAATATTCGGGTTGGAAAGGTCAGAGAAAAATCGAATTATATGGAAGCAGGTGAATGTGGTCATGAGGGTGACGTTAAAGTACCAGACAGATAACCGTCGCTTACTTCCTAGTTTTAATTGCTGCTTCATCTTATCCCATACAAAAGGAATTGAAACTATAGACGAGGTACATCTAATGAGAGTTTTCAAGGGTCTAAGTATAATGTGAGACATTGTGCTAAATGTTACTAACTTTCTGTCTTATGAAGTTTGGACCATAGCAGTATTATACAAAGGCGTAAGGAATTTAGATTTCAGAAATGAAAGCAGGGATGGAACTCCCCTGTCTTAAGTAGCAAACCTACTTCCTTTAAAAATTAGCATATGAGGATTTCCAGCGTAAAAACGAATCAGACGTACTTAAGCCAACAATTTTCTCCTTTTGTTTTCGATTCCAGGACTCACGATAAAAGAGTAATTCATAAATATCATTAATCAAATATATCTTGCTGATAAAAGATTACATGGACACGCATACGTTGCGGTCTCCGGGTTTCGAATAAATAATTTTTATGGGGGCCAGGGCCACTGATGTGGATAAATGTGCCCAAAAGGCATTTAAGCAGTGTGAGTGAACGTGGATGTTTCAGACCAATCTTCAGAAGTAATTAATTAGGGTAAAAGACCCATGACATGGCATGGGCAGTTTTTTTGTTACCTAAAAAGCCCGTGTTCCTTCTTTAGTCATCAAAAATTTATACTCTACAATTGTTTACTGTAACCGTTTTAGTACGCGCTAGTATGGAAATAGATTCTCAATTATATAAGTGCGACTGTTTTAATAGACTCACGTTTCCCGTTTCTGGTTTTAGTAAATTATGATATGATATAGAAGTTGTGTAACCTCATAACCACATATTCAGTACTTAGCTATCATGTTATATTCAGGAGGCGAATCCCCATCAATAGTGTCGTGTATCAACCAATATCTTATTGATCTATATAAATAGGACAAATCTGAGTCAAGCAGCGACTACAAAACAATTTTGTTCCTGAATCTTTTGTGACATTTATGAGGATGTGAATTATTTATAAGAATTTTTACCTCATGGTGAGGGATCGTTCTCGCAGGCTTTCATAAATACTTAATTAATAGGATATTTTCATATGCAAAGGATATATATGCTGAATGAACGTCTACTAAACATTATTCCTAAATCACCAATCAATCTTCATTGCGCAAGGGGATGTCAGTATACACAGGAATATCTGCTTGAACCCTACGTAAAAGGCTAACTGAATGACGTAGTTTTAAGTAAATTGTTAGATGATTAGGTTATTAGTATATTATAATAACAGTGTAAGCGGTTCTTGTTTACTTGTACTTCAAACAATCGGTGACACTAAATACACACCCAATTCATTTATTAAAATCAAATATAATAATATTGTTTACTTTCGAGCGGTACATATTTGCACAGTTCAGTACGACAGCTTCAGTTAATATTAAATATCTAGACCGGATCTTGATAATTTTTTCACACCCACTTATCGGGGTAATGAAGTCACAGGGAAGATGCCTACTACATTAAAGAAGCTCAACCAGGTAGAAAATAATAATTGTATGTTCCAAAATTCCCAAACTCCCAATCACCCCAATATCTTTTCGAGCCGTGATATTATATAAAACCCAAAACCCAATAAATATAATCTTCTGCACGTGCAGTTCGCACTGTACCTATAACCAACAGATGAAAGATCATACAAAAGTCATTCTTTAAGAGAGTTAGTCCCAGAGACAGTGGAACTGAAGGTGGTATTACCTGCGTCATTTTGATGGAATTTGTTATTCTCTCGGGATTATGATACCATTCAATATTCAAGGTACTCCTAACAGGCCAAGCAGGCATCAATTTTATCTAGCATCAAGAAATATAATGAGACCACTTTTTGCCGTGTGTAGCCGAGACAAGACCCACGGACTATGTTGGCTGCTCGTGTAGTAATAAAGTTAAATACGCCTCGAGTTCATTTCAAATGGACTATGTAAGTCTCGTCATCAATCATTATACAACTTCTGCCATATTTATGCTAGAGATTTTACAACACACGCAGTACAATTTAAAGTTTCAGTATTTCTTTTCATTGTTTTGTTGCGACGCAGAGTTTCCTAATTAAAGTTATCGAAAGGTATACTAATTCATATATTTGGAAATCCATTGCTAGACTATAGAACTATTGATATATGCAATTAAAGACATAAATACATTATATATTAAATGTTCATTAAGTAAAAAAACGCTTGAAAACAATAATAATAACAAATTATCACAAGTCTGCCTTGAACTTGACTGATTGTAAGTTGTTGGCTTCAAATAGTATGAAAACACTGGTTACATTCGAAAACACTGTTTTTGTCACTGTTCTCTTAAATCTTTCAATTAATTTGAAGCGCTCATCTTTCACAGGATAAGGGTTTGATTAAATACTTTATTCGAGCTTTCGATCGGTTACTCCATTCGGCAGGAATCACAGAGTAAAAGATTGTAGAATACAACAGTATCTTCAACTCATTTTTTTCTCACATTTGCATCTCGCTAAAGTCATATTTTTATAGTTTAACTACGCTTGATCTATTATTTTTGAATCAGCTTTTCACGGCTATCATCCTTGGCTTAATTCAATGCTAAAATCAACTATCTACAATTCACCTCGTTCCATCCATTTGTCATGTGTGTCTACGAATTTATTTTCTAGACAAAAACAATCAAATGATTCATTTAGCACGAAAACAGCGAGTTAGACTTAATGATGTGTGAGTTGGAATATCTGAGATTTGTGATTGATAAGAAGTCGTCCTCCAGTCTCTATTTTTTTTAGATATATTACTGAAAATTGTGTTTTGATATTTAATGATACAATGATTCGATAGTCTTAAAGTGGCTGCTGTAGATTATGAAGCCCAAAGATGTTTTAATTGATGCTGCGCCGCAAAAATCTAAATATCCCAGTGAAATTACAACTCCAGGATGTGAGTGTGCGTGATCGAGCTTCTCGAAGATTTAAAGATCAGGAACAAGTATAGTGCTTTAAGTTGTAATGGCTGGATAACTGACCATACCAATTAAGATTCATTTTACCTGTACATACTAAAAGCAAACACGTTATGTATAAATTAAACGCCGCATCACTCGTATAAAGATGTTGTTTTGGAAAAGTTGGAAGCTAAGAACTTAAACTCAAGGTTATATCATGGGACAGTAGAAAATCAGAAAAGAAGTTAGTGCAGTCTTGGCCGTTTATGCAGATTTATTTACCACTGAGTTTGGATACTATAAAGTCTCCTCCCCTGGACCCAACAATGTGGTAAAAGCAATTTTAATAGCTTTGCATTTGACTTCCACTTCTGGATGGAATTAAGGACCTTCCTTCTATATAGTAACCACAAAAGACTGAACAACTCATTTCAAGTTAATTGACTTGATAATAGATTATACAGCCCTGCTCCAAAACTACTGCCTGTGGAGACGTAGTGTGGATTTCAGACCAGATACTTAAAAAAACCTGCAGATAGAACATCATTCTATCCCACATAAACTTGTCTCGGCCAATTATCAGTTCCAAATCTCACAAGAGGAGGTTTATGCACGACGTAAAATGTATAGAGCGTGTTGGAGATTCACACATTCACTAATATTGGCGTTATTGAAAACGAGCATCCTGTAGATCTAAACTAATTATTTTACTCATGGCTTAAGCCAAATCAATTTTGTCCTGCACTGTAAGAACTCGATTATATAACTCCATGCAAATTCTTAAACTGGATGGCCAATCGGATTTAAGCCACTTTTCATGCCTACAGTATTATTATACAAGTAAATTTATTTCATAATATTGCTTATTGAAAATATTCAGGTCAAGACCATCGAAACATCCAAAGTAAATATTCTAAATCTGTCCTCACTTGTTAATGTACTATACAGGTCAGATAGTCGGGACTTTGTTAAATATGCATGTTTATCTTCGTAAACTGATGATACTGAGAAGTAATACGGAAGGAAATGGTCCAATCGACAGTTTACTGTGGACTTGAGGAAAAAATGAGAAATAGGAGCAGACAGGATACTCAAGGGATTTAGTACTGTATGTGTGTATCTTCTGATTATGAGTGTACAATACACACCGCTTTCTGATCTGTTAACAGAGATTATATAGCAACATTTTCTGCTACTAGCCAATGAGTGGATATACACACATACAAATAGTTACCTTCGACTCAAGCTTTTCGTCTTAAATATCCAATTTTACTTTACATCTTACGCAAAGGTTAAGGTAGTTGGGGAGATAAAAGAAGTGGTCTAAGACAAGGTGTCCTGCACTCTCGTTCATCTCTCCACGGAACAACAACCACCATCTCTGCTTTCTTTAATATTACACCTTAACCTTACGAAAGTCTTGTTTTTGATGTACTTGGAAAAGTAGACAGAGATGGGTGAGCTAGGATTACTCGGAAATTAATTTGAAAACTTCGCCTGTGCCATCCACCGAATCTTCCTTTGAAATAGAAATTTAGAGGAATTCGTGTAAGAGAAATTATAGTTTCAATTAAACTTGCAAACTGTGCTTGTCTCAAAAATGGGAAGAAAACCAAGTGAGCATGAACTTGAACTTATCAAAGAGGTATGCAGTTTAACTACATCTTAAAGTATCAAAAGTACATTCGCACAATACTATCCTGCTGAGTTGTACTTTGTGCCAAAATTGGCCGCTAAGTTCATTGCTCGTTATTCTACAGAAGAATTTCTATGAAATTTTACATGAATTGTAAAATTATTCGTTACAGATCCGAGCAAGAATTCAAGATGTTGACGTGGACGAGGAATATCTCCAAGCTAAAAACCTCGTGAGATTTTTAAGAGGTTAGTTCGGATCCTTAACATTGCACATTCATGAACTCCATCAATATCCACATTACGAAAACAATGCATTTCTTCAATGCATGCAATGTTTTTGCTCTAGTATTAATTGCTAGACTTTAGACTTTTTAATTGCAAACCAGGTTTTATGTGCAGTTACATTTTTATTTTTATTTTACAGCAAGAAGACAGGATATTCAACTCGCTGAAGATATGATTCGAAAGGTAAGGTCACTGATTGATCAGCAAATAATGTAATATGAAATGGTCTACAAATACGAAGAGTTTTAGTCAGCAACTCTTCTAAAAGAACTGAGATATTATTACTTGTACCGGTTATTTCAGGAACAATTTTGAAAACAATTTTTTTTAAACCTGTGTTTGCATCAAAACAAGTATCTGAGTTATTATCGAGGAAACTAGCAGCCTTCACTTGAAATGCGGTGCATGTCACATCTGAAAATACTAGAAATCGCATCGCGTTATTAAAGCTAAATTTGAAAAACTTTGGAAATCCAAGCTACATATACTAGGATTAGATGGCCACGAATTAATTCATCACATTTTGGCAACCTGTTTCGTATTTTTGCACGAGCTTCTTTCTGCGAAGCTAGCTTTAAGCCTTTATCTTTCGGCTGTCTGCTATGACGAAGCCTGAAAACTAGCAGTAATTATTTATCAATCATACCTGTCTGTGTTCTAGCGTCATTAATCGTGGTTATAAATTCATTGGCCCTAAAAGTTCGTTATAGGTTGCGAATGATTTGTAAAATAATATCCTGACTATTCCTGATGTACCAGACGTAAGGAAGTTCGCATTAAGGGAGGTAACTAAAAGCCAGCATATTAGGTGCCATTAATGTGTCTTGTCTTTATTTATCTGCCTACGATTCCATGTTAGAAAAGTATTCATGTATTATTATTAGGAAACGAACTTGATGGTGTTTTCCTTGAATCTGCTGGAGCGGACATTTACTATCAATTTGGCAATCACTATATAGTATACATGAACTGCAAACTCGTCCTGTATAAAAAGTAGTTTTGCTAAAAATGTCTCATCTCATGAGTTTGTGTTTGTGTCATATTCATTAGTACGTGCAGGAAGATAGTTGAGGCAGAAGTCTTTCTTCTATCGATGAGGAAATACTGGAAAGTATCAACCTGTTTATAAATATTTTATGGGATTAAGATTAAGGTTATCAATTTATTGGTTGCATGACTTCAATGCGTCATTATGCACCTTTTCTCCTCTACTTGCCCTTTCGTTTAATTATTCAGGTTTGTGACGCATTGGCGCAGCGGAAAGAATTTGGGATTAGCCCATGTTCGGCTTAAGATTGCATGATGAGATTTTTACGAGATAAGGTGGCTGGACGCATGATAGTCTAGTCTTTGAAACAATGGAGATTTGGAAAAGTTGCTGTCATATAGCAAATCATTTCAAAATATTGCAAAGAACTTCAACAATAATTTTGTTGTCCATTAATTACATAATATTTTAATCTACGTACACTTTACAATCCAGTTAACCCTGTAAGTAGCATCTCAGCGAACAATAGGTGACTACTAACCGAGCAAATCTTCAAACGATGCCAAAACTGGGGCAAAATAATCTGAATAGGCTGCTTATTACAAGCCGTGTTACTAGTTCATGGCTATATTATAGATTCTACACTGGCAGTAATGAATGTTGATGGCTCATGTCATTCAAGACTCTCATGACTCATGAGCCTACATTATCGAGATTCTCAATTTGTGCTTAAATCTGACTTTGCTAATTGTTGGTTTAGAACATAGATTGGATGCGAGAAATGCACATTGACACTGTAATGGATTACGATCCGTGCCCTGAATTCAGAAGTAATTTCCCTTGGACACTTGTGGGATTTGATGATCAAGGGGGTCCATGTAAGAGACTTTCCTGCTTTCTAGCAAGATTTTATGCATTACATGTGTTTTGAGCTTTGAACTTTGATTCCTAGTGGTAGTTGTAAACGTCGGGAAATGGAATATTTGGAAAGTTACTGGACTCAGAGATGAAACAATCAGATTATACCTTCAGTTCTTCGAAACTATTTGGAGGATCATGAAAAGCAAGTCAAAGGGAAAAGATTATATTCCTCAGTTCTCTGTGATTATGGACTGCGAGGGACTCGGATGGAAACACTATACGAGCTATGATGGTACAACTCTACTTAACACCAAATAATGTATTTTGATTTATAATCTACAACTATTGTAATACTTTCACAGGTGTCCAAGCAGTTTTAACCATGTTCAAATATTTCGAAGCAAATTACCCCGAAAGTATTGGACAAGGCATCTTTGTGAATGGTAATAATTTTGCAACATAAAATTAAACCTTTTATTTTTTACGCGTTGACACGAAGTACAAATTTTTAAATGCCTTTCGTAGCACCTGGAATTTTCAGCTTATTTTGGAAAATGATTAAGCCCCTCATGTCACAAGAAACTCTTGCAAAGTTTCAAATCCTCGGGTCAAATAAGTCTGAGTGGACGAGGGAGATTTCGAGGTGTGCCAAATTGGATCAGATTCCTCAAAAATACGGGGGAACTTTGCCAGATAACTACCAAGTAATATAATTAAGTTTAATTTAAGGTGAAATGAAAGTAAATATCTTTAAATAATCTAAAACTTGACTCGTTTAGATTCCTACTGACGACTTGAAGAATTCCAAGTACATTTGCCAAAATGGGAACGAGTGTGCATACGGATTATGAGCCAGGTCACAGCTTTCTGTGACGATTTATCTCACACTGTAATTTACTCTAGAACTGTTACTTATTCATTACGTTACTTAATATTTGTAAGTTGCATTGCAACTGGGGGTTCTTCTTTGACTCAAATACCTCCGATACGAAATTATTGAGGATATGACACAAAACCCTTTGGGTATTTTGTGTTTGTATTATTGTGATATGATTTTAGGCTCATTAGACTGGGACGACTTCACTTTCTACGTGTACATAATTTTACTGTTGCTGAGTCAGGTCCTGTGATTTATCTTAGTTTAGGCTTATTGACACACGTGGAATTTAAAGCTATAAGGATTTAAAATGAATGAGCAAGGGATAAAGCAAAAGTTCCTCATTTTTGTATTATATTAATATTATATATAGTAAGTTCGAAGTTCCTACACGGTTTTGTGTGCTTTAGAAAAGTAAATTTGAGCTTTTCGAAATATTTCATTGAAACGTGTTTATTTTCGACTCAAGTTTTAGTTTTGTCTGAACATCAAACAGAAGATTTCAAAATAATGTTCTAAATTTTCTCAAAAATATTTACAATATCCATACTCACTCATTGACTCTGTAAGTATAGATGCAAACACTTTAGATTAAAAACTGGAGTTTTGCGATTTATGACTTTGTACTGGATAACAACTATTTCTGTGCAAGATAAAATAAAAGTATTACAATTATAAATAATATTAATAAGAAGATTTATTTAAAGCTCTAAGATCCTGACTACTGCAATTTATCTTAACGCATAACGCAGAGTTATTTTCTGCACCGCTCATTTATTATTTCTTAGTAATAATTAACACCTTTTGATATCAAAACAGCTAAACAAAGTCTCAAAAAGCGTGTATTATGTAGCGCAGAACCTTCCTTCACATTTATTTATTGAGCGTGCACCAACAACTGTAAACTCTTTATACGCACCATGAATGAAGTAGAAACGCCACAATGTGTAACCCTTTCATCTCAAATGGCATACTGATGAAATCCGAAAGCAGCGTCCTCCTCGGAAGAAACAAAGCTACACTTATTTACAATCACTACTGCAGACTTAGACTAACAATGAAACTACTCTTTCAGCATCTTATTTAGACGCAGGATTCATTTGAGAAACCCCACGTAATAATCATCATCAGAAAACAGCTCTTTCTTTGCAAACTTAACCCCACATTCCCAAAAGTAATTTATTAAAGGCTGCATTTACATAACGGTTAAGTAGGCATTTCGGTCTTCTACCACTTTAAATTACAGTGTTCCTTCTTCTCTCTTCACACACTTCAATTCTAAAGCCTCCAAACTTAAACTAACTATGTATATTACCTGAAACTTTCTCAACTAACGTTAGAACTAGTTAGAAGAGCTCCCAAAATCTCCAATGAAAAAGTAGGCAGTACTTTTAAGAACCTGGTTAATTTTTTCCCTTAGAGTTGGTCAGTTCTGCTGAATATGCAGAATATGAAAAGTAAACAAATGGTAAGTAACCGAATAAAAAGTGAAGATTGATAAGAATTATTGTAAAGAAGAAAAGTAATTCAACAATAAGTAAACAAACGATAAGTAAGTTGTGTTTGAATAAGCAGAATCAGTGACAATTGTGACTAAGAATGAGACCAAATATTGAGCTTATTTGAAAAAAATAGGTAAGGTCCAAAAATCCATTGTTGAGTTTTGGACTTTCTTCGACATATTCATGTTCATTAGGTGCCCCTTGACCTGTCTGTGAAGTTTTGGGTCACTCCCCCCTCAGGGGGTGTGGCCAGGGGGGGTAACGTGTAACTCGCAAACGCTTCGATAGATTTTTTTAAAAATTTGCTTAAAAATCAGCCTAAAAATTAGATGAAGAATGATATATGCCTCGAGGGAGTTCCAGTGGTTTTAGTAC
>JAQGAC010000409.1:0-25509 GCA_034696585.1 Isotomurus maculatus
GATTAAGTTAGGCTACGAGCGATTAGGTCACAGGTGAAGGAACTTAATATAGTGATAGAGTTGATGGGTGACGAATCTTTCTTACACATTCGAAGATTGATCATTCGTACTTTGGAATCATCTAAAATCGCACCTGAAGACGCGTTCTAAATCTAAATGCAAATATCCTTGTCGTTTGTTGCTCGCATATGTTCATATTTGGTCACTAGTAGGGTTTGGAATACTTTGAAAGTGGGTATCATATCCATTAATCTGTAGGACTGTCTCATTAATGATAATGTGTTTGTTTTGTTGCAGTTACTAAATATCACATGAAACGGTGACCTTCCTTGTGACAATCTACGGGAAATCCCGTTGCTGTGTTGTGATATCATCAGTGCCTGGAAACATTTAACCGGACAAGATGGCTACAGGAGGAAGTGGAGTACCGAATCCGGCAAAAAATCAAGTTATTCATATCCGGGGAGACTCAGACTCTGAGTTACAAGCTTTATTTGATTCCGTACTGCAACCCAACGCTTCCAGAAGACCTAAACAAGTTCCTCTGAGGCTCAGAAAGCTTCCTGATTCATTCTTTAACCCTCCATCCACGGGCTCCAAATCTCCGTCCCTCAGTGTTAATCATTCGCGTGAAAACTCAGTAGATTCCACACTCAATTCTGTCAGGTATGAGTTAGCTTTTTAGTTGTCTACGTATCTTGTCATAAGCTGAAACTGATTTGATTTGTGTTGATTTTGTTACATTATTTTAGGAGAAGTCCTTTGAATCCTGGAGCTCATGGAGCGAGTCACTCAAGGGCCCATAGTTCCCCTGCGTCTTTCGAGCAAACGATGTCGGTGGCAGCTACTCAGATTGGTCTCTCCCTTTCACAGTCCGGAAGTGCGAGTAACTTGTCTGACGACCCTTTACCCCCAGGGTGGGAGCAATCGTGCACTGCAGAAGGCCAAATCTACTTTATCAAGTAAGGATTGATTGAATATAATAGTTTTGTTCGTAGCGATTAGATAAAGAATGGAAGAATGGAGAAGTAGTGGGAAGCTGTAGGAGTATAGGGCGTCTCACTGTCGGTCCGCGTTTAGGTGATACACTTGTCTCTTTGGATTTGGACCGAATAAAAAAGCGTGTCCTCGAAAGTTCAGCAGTGGTGTGCTGGGTGAATTTCGTTGTTCCACAGGATGTTGATATTGATATGATAATATTGATAAGTAGTGTAATTGAAGTTATTGTTTTTGTAAGAGGCAAATGAGATTTCCTGTGTATTCAAAAGAAGATAAAAGAACATTTGTTTGCATGGATGTCGTGCACAGGCCGAATGCATTTCCATGAATTAGGTAGATGAAGATTTAATTGACTAAACTTTGTTGGAGGAAGACATGAATGAATGAGTAAAGGAGTCTAAGAGGAGAGTATGTGCATTTGAAGAGATGAGAGTGCTGTCGAAAAAGCTTAAGCAAAGAGTAAGATCAACTGAGGTACATGCATTTATTTTTGGGTTCGAAATGAGTCATCATCGTCATAGGTTAGGTTGAAGAAAGCAAAGATGAAGACGGAAGAAGGAGGAGGAGGAGGTGTTGGTGGTTCCGTAGAGGAAAGAGAAAGAGCATCATGAGTGCAAAAAGAGAAATAACATGAGGAGATGATGATATGATTTTGCGAATCGGGTTAGATTTCGTAGGAAGGCAAGAAAAAGCACACGGATTAGGGAAGAGATGAAGTAACTTTGAACTTTTGAGAGAGCCAGTTTGGATGGAGATGTAGAAAGGAATAAAAAAAGTTCTAACTGGAGCTTTTTGCCTCATTTGTAGCCATATAACTCGAAGTACAACGTGGGAGGATCCTCGAAAAGCTCAGAATCAACAAATCCTTGCAGCAGTTGGGAACGGGTCCGCTGGGTCGAGTTCATCATCTCTATCTGCTCAATCAAATGCGTCTGGTGGTATCCAAACTGCAGGGACCGCTGTGGGCCCTTTGCCTGAAGGATGGGAGCAAGCTATCACTCCTGAGGGTGAAGTTTACTTCATTGATCATATGAATCGTACTACCTCCTGGTTTGATCCCAGAATCCGTAAGTTGATCTCATAATCGTTATGAAATCCAGCAGAACTTTACCCCTAATAGTCTTATGCCACAAATGAAAGCTTTATGGAGCCAAGCGTAATAAGGAAATTATGACTGAGCCACAATAAGCATATTTATTGTGACTTTGTGACGCATTCAAATTTTATTTCTAGTAGAGACCCTGAGGAGGGCTGACAAGACAGTTCTCGTTTCGTTCTGATTGTACTTGTTCATTGTAAAATTCGACATTGTATATTATCGTTTTCTTGTGATGAAGTATGTTTATAAAAGATTTAGCAACTCCTTATTTTCGCTTTAAACATATGAGTCAGCCATATGCTTCTTGGAACCGTGAGAACAAGCAGACCCTTGTTGATGAGTAATAAGTAGTTTTGGCTTTAAAATGATTTCTTGTTTGTCATTGCAGCGGTTCATCTTCAGCGTCCTGCTGTCCTTACTCAACAGCTTAATGCAGCAGCCTTAGCACAAGCAAATGCAAATGCAGCGGCTGCGGCAGCAGCTGCCGCTGCTGCAGTGTCTACAAGCTCCAACCCTGTGGCTGCACCACCTTCTGCCGTAACAGGAGCCACAGCATTGTTGAATAACCCAAGCATACAACTCACTCGGCAGCAAGAACTACGACTTCAGCAGCTACAGTTAGAGAGAGAACGGCTTAAACTGCGTCAGCAAGAAATAATGCAACAAATGGAAAATGAGAAGGCGAGATTAAGGCAGCAAAGTCGACTTCAAGTAATTAAAACAGCAAAGCTCGATTATAACTAATTTTTTAAATGAGTGTAATTAAATTTCGATTGTGTAATTTTAGCAAATGGAAGATGGTGTCGAATTAGATCCATTCTTAGGTGGATCAATGGTGAACAATCCATCTACTCCAGGCTCAGATTTCCACTCCCGACAGGAATCTGCGGATTCAGGCCTTGGGATGGGAACATCCTATTCGTTGCCAAACACTCCGGAAGACTTCCTGTCCACTATGGATGACAATATGGACACTATAAGTGGTGTGTACTATGCTCCGACACTTTACTACTATCCTCACCCTGCTAGTCAAAATCATTAAATTTGAGTCTGATAATTTTCTCTTATGGGACAATCGATGATCTTTCCTTCTTCTTGCCTTCTTCACCCTGCATTGTTTACTTTCACGCAAGATATAGACAATGACAACTTCATAAAATTTCTTATAAGCTTATGAAACATTTGCAAACTGAATCCAGCTTTGAGACAAAATTAGTGCGCTTTCAAGTGACTCTTAAGGTAATAAGTGGACCAAAATTTTTAATTCTATTTAGTTTATCATTACATTAGTTGCTTTTCTTTAAGTGCTCCTTACTCTGTACTTAATATTACCGCTGATCAACTGTGTGGGATCTGAACTTGAATTAACTGATTGATTCCGTTTTGCAGAAATCGGGGGATCTATAGACGCACCTGATATTGGGCCTTTAGGAAACGATAATTTGGAATCAACGGACGATCTCGTTCCTTCTCTCCAGCTTTCTGAAGAGCTTTCAAACGAGCTCCTTGATGAGATGCAATCAATTATCAACTCCAAGTCTGACAACACTATGACATGGCTATGATGCAAATAACTTTTCATTCTAAAATGACGATATCATCAAAGTAACTTAATCTAGGTATCGAAATTCTTCCCATCGCATCAGTTATTATTACCATTTATCTCTCTTCAGTGACCATTGACATGTTGTTTTTACTCGGAGTTTGGTATCATCATCATCTCTGGGTATTCCTCTAATTTTAATACTTAACTACATTATGTAAATTACAATGAAACGTATTTGTTAAAGTAGGTTATGAAAATGTGGTTCGGGTTACAGATAATTCCTTACTATGCAATTTCATTATACATTTAACCGTGCCTTATATTCTACCTGAATATTAACAAAACCCGTCCATTTTCCTAATCATCATTATCAAAGCTAAATTCGGTGTCTCAATCCGAGAGATGTGACAAAAATGTTATTATGCTATATAAGTCTTTCTTGTATTACTGTGAATTGCCATACTACTACATTAAGTAATTAAGTTGATTTGACACTCTGTTTATAAAATAGCAATCGAAGGCAAAAGGAGTAATAAACATTACGTTACGCTACATACTTAGTTAGTTCGAGAAGTACAAACATGCTGCAATAATAATGTTTTTCTTAATGTGTTTTATGACGCAGATAGGCGAAGAGTTCTTTCGTGATTGTCTTAAGACAAAGGATTTTACTAATAAATGTATTTGTGTGTGCAGTGGGGGTTGTGTAATGACCACAATTCTACAAGATGAATAGACAAAGCTATACTATCAATAGCTATTATGTACCATTAAATTTTAGAACTAAAACGAGTATTACAGAACAATTATGTACTAACAATAAGATCAAAATATACAGACAATAGACCATTGATAACTCATCAGAAATCACTATTCGTGCAAAAGTAATTTGTTTGTGATAAAAATTTGGATAAAAGCTAAATTACGAATATTCTATGAAACTATGCATGCTGTGCAGGAGATTAAAATTGAAAATTGTTATCCGGACCGTAGCTTAATAGTATCCAGACGGTAGCGATGTATGTGACACAACTCAGAGATCTTTGTAATTGATGATCAGGGATAATGCAATCTCTGGGTAACGGTAGTGGTATGTTGTTGTACACATTGTATTTAAATCCAACTATATATTATTTATGAAATTGATTATTTATCTAATAGGAAACTGTAAAAGTTACGGAAATAATGATTTTTAAGAGGTTACGCAGCGAGTGGCTTATTGAAACTCAACACGCGATAGAAATCGAAGTCTTCCAACATTGTACATATATGACAATCTTTATGCCTCACAACAACTGGCAATCTGTCGGTTTGCGTGAAGATGAAAACACTGTAATCATACATTATCATGAGAAAGAGCTATACCTAAGTTATTTATGCAGATTATGAGAATGCGCTGTAATTTTAATGACAACGTTAATGGTGGTAACGACGAAGAAGCTTAAATGTGAGAGTAGTTTATAAGAAGACTGATGTGTTTTGAGTTTTGAGGTTCATACGAGAAAGATATTGTATTTAATGAAACGGTTTCGTAGAAAGCTAGATGTTTATGCAGAGTTGTATGACAGAATTATAAGAGGTTCGCAAAGTGTACTTAATGTACATGTAAATGTGCAACGTGAAGAAAGAGTTTATCATGAAAATATGTGCCTTTGACAATGTAACTGTCGTAGAGTTCATGTAATCCGTGTCCCTAGGCTGCTATCACGCAGCTATTTAATTATTCAGTAGAAAACATTAAAGTTATTGTCTATTGTCGTATTTAGAATTTAGATAGATGATGTTTGATAATAAAATGAATATCTAAATGAAGTTTGTTGTTAAAAGATTTACTTTTATTCAGTTTAATATTAATACACGTCCACTGAGAGTTATTATGCGTGTACATTGAAGGAAGGATAAGTACTAAAGATTTATCACTGAATCTCCTTTCAACAACTTGGACTAACTAAAATATAATCGCAGCAACTTGACTCTCGTTGTTTAGAGATTCGAAGCAATACTGTGTACCAGTAACTTGGTATTTGCATTAGATTGCGCTCCATCATGGCTATTTATGGCTGACTATAACAGATTTAAAGGTAACTTATACAAGCTCACTATAGGGAAATAAATCAATTACGAGCCGGTAATAATTCCGAACCCGATCCCGGCTGCGAATGCAGCCATGAACACTTGAAGATCTTTAACTCTTGGATCCTCTCCGGTAGTCAGTTTTTGGTACCATCGACGAGCATTTCGATCTCCACGATCCACAAGAGCGTCAGCTCTATCAGCAGCTTTATTAAATCTGTCCTCCAACTACAAAAATTATTTTCAATGAAATTAATTAAAAACGAAAATGCTATTCATTGTTTATTACGCATATAATACACTTATGACATAGAACTCTAATTGACACAATGTCACGGTTAAAAGCACAAGAAGATGACATAATATCAAACGGTAATGACCCACCGCTGAGGGTATAAAATATATTTCAAAGCTTAAAGAATCTACACAAATCTTCCAGTGGGAATAATCTGGTAAGTCATTCTAAATGCCATTTTAGTGAATTTAGGATTTCTAAGACGAAGCCATTCCAATGAGAAAGCCACCAACAAAGCCCATCGTTGAGTACGTGTGTTCTTGAGCGAAAGTGTAAATCTAAAACAAATAAACAGAGGAAGATGTTAAGCAAGGGAATTAACATTACAAAAGTGACAGTTGGTTAATGAAGCATGGATGCATTGAGGCTAGTAATGCTATTAATTCATGCATGCATTAAAACGCACAACAGTGTGTTTGGAAACAAAATTAGAACATGCCAGGCAGAGTCTCGCTGAAATTAGTATTTATACATTTATACCAACCTTATCAGTCCAGTCTTTCTTTCCCTTCGCTTCTTTTTGAATTTGCTTTTGAATTTTTTCCACATCCTTATTCAATCTATTCCAGTTAATCTACATTCATCGAGAAACAAATCAATTGACATACTTCTGCAACTGATCGTTCACAAGGAACTTACGTTAATATATCCCTTATGGTTGGCAATCTGCAAAATAATGATTCCACCACCGACAGCAATTGCAGCAGCTTTACCAACTTTCATTGCGAGGAATCCAGTCACCCTGAAATCGGAAGGGTAAGTACATAATGATTTGATCAAGCATCTCAATAATCTCGACATAAAACTGTCATCTACTTTTCATACTGAACCTACCATCCCGACACTCCTCCAAGGAAGACCTGCCTTGGGACATTTCCTTCGCCTCCGTCGACTATCTTCTCAATCCACGTCTCCAGTTCCTCCGTTGTTGAACTCGAAGACGGAGGGTTGTTAGTAGCTGATGGCATCTTTTACTGTAAGTTTTCACAAAAGCAATATTATTATTGTTATTTTGTGGCTCCAAATCTGTTTCAGTGTGTTATACAATTAGTAGAAGTAGCTTAGTTTGATCTTAAATCTTCCAAGTTCTAGTTCTAATTGAACTTTCCAACTTTTTCTTCTAGTACTTGATAAAAATTGGCTAGAAGAATACCATAACATAAGCAACAGTCTTTAAAACTCTTACCTGGGATATAATAAAATTCAGTTTCTTCAAAAATGGTGTTTGTTGTTTTCAGTTTCTGTTGATGTTGTCACTCCGGAATAAAGTGATTCCAGTCTCCAGCGAGAGTCGCAGAGTGAGTGAAGGGCGTAGAAAGAATCGTGACGTGGGGCGAGTTGAGACTTCCACTCCGCCAACTTCATCTCAACCTCAACAAACCGGACGAATCTCCACTCCACTTCCACAGAGTCGAGATCACTTTCACTTGGTCAACAAGGAAGATGAGTGCACTGCAGGGAACTTCTAGAGGAATTCTAGGAAATATTTTCCGAAGAAAATGTGTTATTGTGAAGAAACGGTGTTGTTCCTCAGGAAGACAACCTGTGAGGGTCCGGTTCGCTCCCAGTCCTACAGGTAACCTTTAATATTTTAAGGCATGGTAAATCGGAAATGAGAACTTTCTTCGAGTGAAAGCAGTGAAAGATCATGACGAGTATTTTATACCAACTTCCATCGCAGGGCTGCTTCACCTGGGAGGATTTCGAACGGCTTTGGTGAACTACCTATTCGCGATGAAACATAATGGGAAATTCATCTTGCGAGTTGAAGATACGGATCAGGCAAGGCTGGTGCCTGATGCAATGCGAATGCTGGAGGTAAAAGCTAAAGATTCTGGAAGTATTATTGGGCTTGGTTACATGTTTCTTGTTTTATTGTGTCTGCTTTGTAGGAAGACTTAAACTGGTTGGAACTGAGTCCGCATGAAAGCCCGGAGCACCCTGGGAATTATGGTCCTTATATTCAGTCTCAGAGATTGCAGATTTATGAAGATAATCTCAGGGGCCTTATAGACTCAGGGCATGCTTATGAATGTTTCTGTTCAGAGATGAGACTAGATATTTTAAGGAGAGAGGCTTTGAAGCAACGACAAAGGCCTCGGTATGACAATAAGTGTAGAGATTTGACGAGAGATCAAATTAAGGCTAAGAAAGCAGCGGGGGAAAAGTTTACAGTAAGGTTTAAGGTAAGAAAACAGCGTTACTTGTTGTTTTATACTTTATAGTGTTTATAGTACACTTATTTTTTATTTTTTTTGGTTTTTGCGTTTATAGTTGCAGCCTGAGCAAGTTCGGTTTCATGATTTGGTTTATGGGCCGGTGGAAATGGACTGCACGGAGAATAATTATGAAGGAGATCCAATCATCATTAAGTCTGATGGTTTTCCAACATATCATTTTGCAAATGTGGTGGATGATCATTTAATGGACATATCTCACGTTTTACGCGGTGTGGAATGGCAGGTTTCTACCCCGAAGCATTTGCAGTTATACAGGTCTGTATAATTTTTTGAGTTCCGGGCCTTCCGGGTATTCATTTATTATGAGATGAAATATGAAATAGTCTTGTTACAAAATTAGGGCGTTTAAATGGAACCCTCCTGAATTCGCTCATTTACCTTTAGTGGTAAACAAAGATGGGTCTAAACTTTCGAAGAGACAAGGAGATATCAGCATAAGGCATTACAGAAGTCAGTTTTTATTCCCGAAGGCCTTGACTAATTTTGTGACTAAGAGTGGTGGAGGATTTGCTGATCATAACGTGGACACAATTTTTAGCTCGGTTGATCTTGCAGCGATGGTGGGTAGCAGCATTATTTTTAGTTTCCAATTTAGGTATTTACAAAAAAGTTAACTTGCAATTGGTTTTCACAGTTTGAACTAAGCAAAGTCAACACGGCAGCTTGCAAGTTGGATTTTGCACTGCTTTCGAAGCTAAACCAAATTGAATTGAAGAATCAAGTTTCACGAGACCTTTCTGAAGTTGTGTCATCTCTGCAGAATGCTATAGCTGGATCTTCATTACCGAACAAAGATGCATTCTTGTCATCCTCTGAGTACTTAAAGAAAGTTGTGGAATGGTGTCCTGAACGAATCAGTACTATTAGTGATCTCCTAACTCCAGAGTTCTCTTACCTCTGGACAACTCCGTCATCGGACACGTTACAAAAGATATCGTGTTCTTCGTCAACTATTAAGAAATTCGCCGGAGATTTAAAAGTATACCTGGACTCTGTAGGATCTATAGAAAATGTCAATCCTCGGGACTTGTCCCAATTCATTCAAGATTATGCTGTGAAAGAACGTGTTAAATTTAAAGATTTAATGAAAGATTTACGATTGGCTTTATGTGGAGTTGAAGTAAGTTGATGCCAATCTGTTTTTGTTGTGTGATGTGATATGATTCTCTAACAGATATGTATTTTTTGAAATCATGCAGAAAGGACCTCCTATCATTGATATTTTAATTCTCTTCCACAAGGATACATTCATTCGAAGAATATTAGAAGCAGCGAGTCGCATTGCCGAAAACGCATCCAACAATGCGAAGACGAATTTTAAGCTGTGAGTGCTGAAGAATCATATAACTTCAGTTAAGATACATAGATTCGATTATCCGATAAAAATAAATATAACATATTTATAAGTTCACTTATTCTAGTCAAGACAAATGTATATTTTTACACGTAGAAATCCTGTGATTAGAAAATATCTTGATTCAAAATAAATCAAATTCTTAAGATAAAATATGACATTGCAGCACTACTTCATATGCTATCAACTATCAGCAGCTATTCATGATTCCAAATTTTATCAGTATCCTTTAATTCTTGGGAAATTGCAAAACTCAATTAAGTCAAAATTATTTCGACATGTAAGCTCGATTAAATTCAAAATTTTTTCAGTCAACATCGTTGATCTACATCATCAAGAACAGTCATCGACATATTGATCTCATGCAGTTTCACAATTGATGCCACATACTGTACCACAAGACCTAACACGTGTATACTTTGCCACGTTTACTTAGCTTTGTCAGCTGCAATTTCAATTCAAAGTGTATTCAAAGTATCTCAGGTAAAATGACTTTCTAGTGAATCATATCACACGTTATATACAAAAAATTTGAATTTCCAAGGACATGCAGATCTTTTGTATTCTTTGAGATCATTAAAGTGAATGACGAGTATAATATATACTTATTAGGTATTCTGAAGATGAAACTCAACTTGTCTGCTTATCTTGTCTAAGTGATGGAACATCGAGTTCTAATCCTGTATTAAAGTATTCCTACGAATAATCCAGAGTGTAAGTAGTCCGGATTTGCTAGCCTGTTTACTTCCAATTAACATATATTAAGTATTCTAATCGAATGAGATACACTACAGATACGACTTTATGACGGCATCCCAGCCGTTCCAAAAGTGTCATTTATTGCCGACTCCAGCAGCTCATGAAGAGATTTTGTAGACAGGTCACATTGTATGTCCATTGCAGCAGCAGCAGTGTTTACCATTGAATCATCCAGCGTTGTGAAGTTTGAGTTAGGCTCCTGAAGAGTTATCTGGACCTCTGGCATAGCGTCATTTCTGTCCTCTCGATTTGGTATCAATACAGATTCTACAAAACAGAATAAGTGTGCAATGAAAAATATGCTTTCTATCAATACTATATAGTTTCACATCAAGTGCAATCGTACCATCTCTGTACTTGGTTAAAGAATGATACACTTGCTTCATTCTTTCTATATTAATTCTTGCTGCTACGGAATGGTTAATCATTGGCATTGGATAGTCCTTTCCAATAATACACTTGGAAGCTCTCTGCACAGATTCTGGAGCCATCCACGGCTCATGAATGTAACGGTTTGGCATATTTTTTAGAATAGGAAGGTAGCTCCTGTAAGAAAATATAAGACACGATGAAAGTCAGTTTAAAAAAGGAAGGATTTATTTCGCAATACTAATTCATGCAAAACTTAATAGCATCTCTACCTTATGAAGTCCCCATTAGGATCCGCCTTCCGTCCAAATCGAACTGGGCAGTAGCAATGGAAAAATTGCTGAAAGAATGAAGAACACGAGAGCCACATCCACATTCCAGCATTGACACTCCAGTCTGCATCGAGAAGAAGTTCTTCAAAGACCTACACACATGTCCAAAGATAAATTGTATTTTATGTACTATCCAGAAACTAAATGTAAAAATATGATTCAATCAAAACAAAGTATATTATTATAGAAACTCCCGTGTCTGTCTATGTACCTTCATTCCTTCTTCCCATGAAATCCATAAGTCGCCCCGAGTTAGAAAGCATGCGACTGCATGTCTCGCCAAATGGTGAATCCAACCTTCTTCTCGGAGCTGAGTCATAATTGCGTCAATCCAAGGGAAGCCAGTTTGTCCCTGAGTTGCATAAAATGTTCCAAAGAATTAGGAAATTTACAAAGTTTGGTGTTTCTTTGGAGTAACTAAAGCTTACATTAGCCCACTTAGCCAAGGCTTCTGCATTTTTGTCCCAAGGAATCTGTACACAAATGGGATTCCCTTTCATTCTGTCGAAATTAGAGTTCTTCGTTGCTGCACAGTAGAAGAACTCTCTCCATAAGATTTGTCCATGCAGACTTAGTGGAGGGTCGCTTCTCTTAATCTTCCTAAAAAGATCTGATAGCTGGTAGTAGAAAAGCCTCGCTGATAAACATCCGAATCTTAGGTAAGGAGAGACTCCAGTTTGAGAAGCAAGTAATGACTGCGGAGTCATTTTTGGTCTACCAAAACTAGCTACCCAAGCTTTGCGTTCCAAATGTCTTTCAAGTCTAGCGAGAGCTTCTGTTTCTCCTCCCTTCCAAACGCTCGAACGTAGATTGTCTGTTTCAAAACCTACACAAAGTGATCCAAAGAGAATAATTATTATCAAGCGTTTATGATCTCTTTAAAAGATGGAAATTCTCCTTGAGCCTCACCAAGTTCCTCCAGTGTTGGAACTCCATACTTATCGTCATGATCATCATTGACTGGGGTGAATGAAGTATGAATGAAATCTAATGTAATCGTTGGTTCCGGCTCAGGTGGTGGATCAAGTGTTGCAAGGGCATTTTGGAACTGTCGATAAGTCAATGGAGCCTGTCCACCGTTCTTATCGATGATCCTGGGGAGTAAATGAAATGATGAGCTGAAGTTTATCTTGATGGTTTCAAATAAAAGGCGATGAATATAATTTTCAAGGTTTTCAGATAGAAATGCTAATGCTGTCTGAGCTGCCGCTGAACTGACAATGAGGTGGAGGATGAAATAATGTTGAATGTAATTACTTACACATCGAGCTTGTACAGAGTATGAGAAGATCGAGCGATCACATCGATACTCAACTCTTTGCATTGTGCCATAATGTTCTGATCTCGAACACGACCAAAAGGTTCGGGATCTTCTTCGAACGTGAGTGTGGTGGTCTCCCATTCCTGCAAAGAACAAGAAATAATATCAAATGTCAGAGAATCTAGTGGGCTCACAATCAGTAAGTAAGGATATTTCTCCGAGATTATTACAACAGACTAGTTTCGAAATTATGGAAGTGATCGACTTGAATCTACCTTGAACAGCTTGGGGAGAACGTCTGCAGGTTGCCCACGAATTACATAGAGTCTCGAGTTCAACTTTCGTAGAGACTGGTCCAAATCTTCTAAACTTTGCAGAAGAAATCTGAAATACAAATATCAAACCTAGTTAACTCTATGAACTTTTAAAGTAAAAAAGTAAAAAACCGATGGAGTCTTTATAAGCACTATTTATAAAATTAACATATGAAGGTTAATATGGAGTTTGCTTAATCTTTGAAGATCATTCGCACGAAATACAATTAATCAAGCCAATGAAATCTGTAATGCATGCATGAATCAAACGTGGATCTTAGAAATCCTTTCTGGAAATAAAAAAGTCCAGGTTCAAGAAGCATATGCTTCGATCCTAATACTAGTTTATTACGCTGCAAGGCTTTTCACAAATATTAAATTAATTAGGTTTTGTTTTGAGGTGATCTTAATTTTCATGAATGTTTTTAGAACAAGTTTCATAATTAATATTCATTTTATACTTAAATCAAAGTACCATGGTGTGCATTTATCAAGACGTATTTCGCAATATAGTCATGTTCTGCCAAATAACTCAAGAATATTTTATAATTATCTGCAAGTGTACAGGTGCACAAAAGGCAGTGACTCATATGGGTGCCTTCATTAAAGCAGCTCGTACAAGTTGGATTTTGTAAACGGAAGCCAACTCAGAGGGAATATCATTAAGAAGGACGTGGAAAGGTAAGTTCATGCATGGAGAAGTAACTGATGCATGCATCATGTAATTTGATAGCTTTATTCCTCCACCACATCCATTTTACGTGTTTGCATCCATCCAAATTCCCATTACACTTCACAAATTAAAGGTGAACTGTATCAAATCGATCTACCTGTTTATGAAGAACAACTTATTTCATCACAATCATCCCTAGTATCCCTACTTCCCTACCTCCCTACTGCATAATAGTTTTGTTCAATATTTAAACACGGCCTTAGCGTATTATACTAACCAGCGGTACATCTCCCACAACTAAAGTGGCTACATGTAATACCAAGTGCATTATTAACTACACACACACGTATCCGACTCACAGAGATTCTTATGGTCTAGTGTTCAAATGTACTACGACTAGGTAGACGTAGTCCTGCACGAGATACATTAACCAGACGTAAATAAAAGTGCATTATGAGAAGAATCAAGTTACACGACCTCTCTGCCTATTGAGAATATTGAGACTATGTGTCCGTTTTGTGCCTTTACATGAGAAGCCTTGCATTGTTCCAAGATTACTTTAAACGCGATAGCAGACTCATTTTGAACAAAAAGCCAGTTAGATTTAGGCATTCATTTTATGCAGAACAATTGCTGTGAATAGACGACTTCATTAGGTGAACTTCTACGAGGAGTAGGATTAATCGTGAGTAGGTGGATTCGGAATAAAACTACGAAACTAATTAAAGCTTTATCCATCAGTTGGGTTCTAGCCAATAATATTTAGGAGGTTGTTACTTTGAGCTTCAGCAGTTCATTTCAGTAACCCACGTTAAATTGTACAACTGCAACTTGGGAGACAAAAGGGTCTCCTGCAGATTTACTGCTTGGCTTGTCACCATTTGTCCTGTCTGCCGAAATGTACGTGAGTCGATATATTAAGCTCCTTTTCTTATACTGTTTATCACTGTTTACAATTTTGAATTTAATTTTGGCATTGATCTTGTAACTATAATTGTCAATACTATGCGCTTATCAGGGACGACGAAGAGAGTCAAGCGAAAGAAGATGCTTTCAAGAATTCTGGATGTGCAAGTCGAAGGGAATACCTGACTCAGCAAATTCATACCATCAGCATGAGATGTGGTGAGTGAGAGTTTTTAAGTTTTAAGCCTCAGAAGTCTCATAATTAATATTTAATCTTTCTCAAGTATGTAATTTCTTACAGTGACGTGAGAATAGATTAGCCTAGCTGAGATAGACTCAGACTTTGATGAATATTTAATGAGACAGTTGACAGTGGACTAAAATATCATTTCACACAAAACAGTTTCTTGATTAGTGTCTTTTCGGTTGAGAGTATTTTTGCTTGTGATAAAATTGTAGCTATGAGCAGGCAGATTGTTAAAAGGAAGTAGATTAGGTATATGAGACTGAGGCAGAGATAAAATGGGCTTGGCACGTGAATTTTCAACTAAAACATTTGTTTGGTTTTCAAGATATTCTGAACGAAAAAATGGATTGTCTCATGAGCAGAATTAAAAATTACCAAAAATCTTCCACACCGGAGCCAATGGGGAAAAGAGAAGTTGAAGAAGATTGATCGTAATTAATTCAAGCTTTTCGGTTTATGAACTGTTTAACTGAAATACTGCTTTTCTCACGAGATTCATTGATTCTGAAACGATATTAAGTTAATAAGCATAGGATAGCAATAAAAGCAAATAAAACTATTTATTACTGCTTATTTACTAATAATGCACGAATGGATCGTTAACTCGATTAAAACATTTAACGCTTTGAATGCTAATGAAGCTAAATGCCACAGGTATGTACAGAAGTACAGGTATTCTCTTTTATAACTCCAATTTCATGTTTTCCTGTCTCTAGCAGGTCAAGGTAAAATTATTGCTTTTGTCCCGTTTTACGTCATGAAATATAACACGACACGTTAATGATATTTTTGCTTACTGGAAGTGACATTTGAAAAGTGTCAAACAAATTGTGTAAATGATTTCTCTAGAAAAAAAACAACGTTTCGAAACCCCTCAAATTATAATTTGTAATTTTATGCAAAACATCACGTGCACACGCGTTTCACGTCGACGTTCATTTCGGAGAAATAAAAAAGTAGCTTAGCTTGAACTCATTCCCATTCACCAAAGCACACTTAATTTACAGATGGGACCCTTACCTCCATTTATTAATGCCCACATTAGAGGAACCTGCAAACCACGGGTCGAGAATGAAGATACACCGAAAAGTAGTGGAGTGTCTGATGCCCTCCCTCAAACTGGGATTATCATGAAGGCGAAGTCCTCTCCGAAACCAATGGACAGTGTGCTTCCCCCCAGAGGGTGTGCCGTAGGTGGATACTTGGTCGAAATTATTATTATTGTTCGCAGTGTGGTTGGAAATGACGTAGCTGGAGACAGGAGGTACCCCACGAGGACTGCGGCAGTGACTTTGATTGATAAGGTGGTGAGTACCACTGTGCACATTCAGGTTGGTATGTATTCCACTCATCTCATACACAGATCCCTCAGAATCACTTGAGTCGCAAGTCTTAATTTCTTCCTTTGAATATTCGACGTCCTTACCAAACCTTAAAACAGTTATGCAGCTGAAGGAACTGGACAGAATTAGCTGCTTATTCTGAAGTTGCGGAAGTTAGTACCAAATATAAACTACTGATTGTTATAATATCACAGAATCAACAGAATAGTTGAATATATCGATTTTAATCAAACAGGTTTTTAATAGAAGTAAAAGGTGCTTGTAACTGAATATTAATCTGGGGCAAAGTAACACAAATGACACCAGAATTTTCCCATCATTCCGTTATTTCTCGTATGTGAAAAAATATCTCAGTCTGTCACTTTCACTTTTACGTTAAGTGGACCTGCTTCAAAGCACCCTTAATTAGGGTGAATAAGAGGACATAAAAGTAAACTGCATATTCGATGCCAGTATCAGTTTCGATCGATATTTCAGCTGTTTTACTTTACATGAAGAGATTACAGCAATATCTTTATCACGTTAGCAAGCCGTATGCCGTATAGTGAAAAATGTGATCTACAAAGTTTGATTCACTTAGATCGTGCACAGACAACTGTATTCTTTAAGCCGATAATATTGTTCTGATCTTCTTTCTGAATAAGATGCACCGACCAGTTGACTAAAAGTGTAAGTAGGTTTTTCAAATCGTTAGTTGTCGATTAAAATCAATAATTACTGTCCTTAGGTCCAATTATCTATCAAGAATTGAATGTTGAATGTGCAATCTTGAAGAGTTTTAAGAGGATTGTATGTGTGGAACGACTGTATAAAGACTAAAGCTGGGAACTCGGGAAAGCTGTATATACTGTGTATGCTTGATAGGCAAGGATCCACACCGATGTCAACGTGACTTTTCCAAGTCACGTTGCAAACAACGCTGATGATGATGATCCCTCACACAAAATTATGGAATCCAATGTTTGTAATGACCAGGGAAGCTCACTGCACTGACACGCTTAGTTCAGATTTAATGTGTGTCCATACGAAAGGGTTATCTGTATACCTAGTTAATGGGCTGTATGTATGTTAGCTCTCTGTCTTCATGACACTAAATGTAGTGAGTGCATAGAACTTCATTTTGAATCGATACGCATACATTAAGATGTGGGGTTTATTTATGGGGTCTGATGGCTAAATAATCGATATAAGGAGCATACAGGATGGCACCATGAAATACGAGAACTGGTGTGCGTCTAATAAATCATGTAATTTAAAAACACAACTGAATGCAAAACACAATTAACATTTGTGACGGGAAATATGAGAACGGAACAAGAAACTAAATTTGGAGCAGACTAACCACCGGAGCATATACTGGAAGTTAAGCTGAGAAAGGTGAAACTCTAACTTTCAGTTATAACACTCAGTAATACGAATAAGTATCAGTTTACGTTAATCTATTGTGCTTGCGTCGCACACTTTTCATGCAAAATGAGTACAGGATTACTTGATATTTGATACCCTTTTATTCAGCACTTAGCCTACATAGGTAGATGAAGAAGGTGAAATGGCTTACCTCCAACTTCCATTAAGAAAGTGGAGAAAGTTAGATTTGCCAAGTCCACAAGGAATGGGAATATCGTAGCCTGAAAAGTCAACTCTTCCACCAACTCAGCTCGTTAGGGATTTGTCCACGGTTGGTGTCTCCATGTGCCATATATCCTGTGTTAGGTAAACATGAATCCCCGGTACTCCTTCCGTATTCCATTGGAATGCTAGTAGGTTAGCTATAATGCTAAAAAACAGCAATTGATAATCGCTGAAAATCCCTACAGTGGGAATTAATATTTATTGCTTATCTATTGGCGGAGAGTCTAGACTGACCGAGGGATTAATAGGACGCACCAGCCCGATACAAACATGATGTTTAATTAATACTTCTTCATTCATGAATGTAAATATGATTGATAAATAAGCAATCAGAGCAGGACTTCTTCTAGTGGAACAACTTATCTGGAAATGTAATGCTCCAAAGAATTCCATTGGCAAGGTTAATCATTCCAGAAATTTCCCAGTCGTGTCTGCTCAAGTCCGACAGCAGAAGAAAACGGCCTTTTATCCGGGAGAAACCAGCCAATCCCTAGAGAACTTTCACTTAGCTTACGCAATAAGTAAGCTATGCAATGGAGTAGTGTTATATAAATGCATTGTAGTCGGTAGTACCCGCATTCGTTCCGAGATTGCAGAAATATGTATACAGGACACTCCTTGAAGAAAACGTGCTGTCCATGAATCCACATATCCTGAATGAATCACTCTCAAGTTCCTTGCTTGTGATGCCACAGGTTTCGCAGGATCATAAAAATATAAGTGAATGACTCAAACACAATTAATGTATGGAAACAATTTTACTTCTTTTTCAATTTTGACACATTTAAAATGTGAACCTTACATGGATATTAAACGCGATTATTTATCTAACTTTATATTTAATTACTAATTTCGCCATTGTAAAACCATAACAGTTATGCTCAGGAAGTTCAACGCTGTACTTTCAATGTGACTTTACTCTCCGTCAAAAACATCTAGCCTAGCCCGTCACAAATGCGTGATTAGGAGCAAAGCTTTCATAAAACTAGAGGTGAAAGTTACTTAAACGCACAGCGAACCCCACCTAAGTAGTACTGATATTAAGTTCCAACGACGAAATATCTTACAGAACTTAATCAACGAATTACATCGTTATCCCTCTATAATCCTACTTGAAAATTAAAAACTGCTTGTGAAGGGAAAGGATTACAAAAGATACATTTTGAAAACTCCGCTTACACCGAATTATCACTGATTAACTGTAATAGTGACTAAGTTAAAATACCTAGGGAAAGAAATACTGACTACTTAATTACAATTATTAGCACAACCTACAAACAGGAGTATACCGATGGACTTAGCAAAATAGGTAGAATAATAGTACAAATACATCTATGTAGAGATACATTTCATGGCCTGGCTAGTTCTATCACTTTCATACAAATTATGTAATAATTATTTGTTCTCAATTGGTTGGAAAGTTTGCGTTGGATGATCTTGAATTAGTGACGACGCTGTGGAACAAACTCGTGTGACTCTTTGTGGATTAATTTTAGAAAGTAGGAAAGTCTTCCATATTGTTCATAAGTTTCAAATTATTATCGACAATCTGAAGCAGCTCTGGGGGACTAGGAATTCTACCAGTTTGAATCTTGGACCACACAGGAACATCTGCGAATAAAAATTCAGACACATCATTTCACAACGGTTTCTTTCAACTAATAAATTAAGATCAAGCCACGCTGGAAGCGTATTTCGCAATAATGCCTTACCGTTGAAATAAATCTCGAAAGCTCCAGTAGATACGAGTTGATTTTCCAAGAAATTACTCAAAAAGAAGATCATCATCGCTCCATAAATCTTATTTGTCTCCAACCATCTCCAGAAAGTAAGGCATAAACCTCCCAGTCCTACATACTCAAAGGGATTGTGGCCCATGAAGAGACATCCCAGCAGTAGAAACTTCAGCACCGCCTGCAAATCATAAACCAACCCCATTCAGTTTTGAATTTCGATTTCCAACATCCCAACTTCAACATTTCCTGTCTACATAATTCGATAATTCCAAATTATGCTCCACCAAATTACATATTCCCAATTCTACCAACTTACCAACACTTGAGCCAACATTTTTCTCAGCGGTGGAGGTGGGAAATGCTCCCCTTCGATAAGAATTTCAGGATGTCTTTGCAGCAACATTTGTGAAAATTGCTGAAAGACGTTCTGGTACCCTCAGGAGGAACTACAAAACAAAACAAAGTCCAACCATTATCATAAGCCCCACCCGATTCCAACAACAAGACCTTTCATATAAAGTAAAACGTCGACATTTTCGACGACTTATACACACTCACCAGTATTTGAACTTCATGGATGGCCCTGCAGTGACTTTAGCAGCACTCAGCCTAGATCCCGGACCTCCAGGGACCATCAGCGGAGTTCCGTCGTCATCGATGTCTCCTCCTCCCATTCTGCCGAGGTCAGCCCTGTCCTCCTCTCCCCCCGAACTTCTCCCACTTCCCGACATATTCGAACTGAGGAAAAGATCCTTCACTGTAAACACCAACGCCAACGTCAACACAAAATAAAACGTGTGCGCTCCGTTTCCGGCACCGCCAACTCTATCCGCCATGTCAAAACGCTGGGCTTATCGAAGCCCAAACCATAATTTGCGGACAACCAGGTAAAGTAGAATGAAAATCAATTTTCTTCCTCTGAGAGATGACGAGTGTGTTTTGTACAAAAGTGTACTGACTTGAATTAAAAATGGGAGTAAGGAAAATCCCACGGAGAGAAATGAGCAGCCAGCAGCCAGATGGACATGTAGTCGTGTGAAGGAATAATAAACTCTCCCTAATAAAGGTTTCTGTTGAGAGCTTCCTTTCCAAATTACATGTGAAAAAAACTGGACAAGCTTCTCCAGAGAGACACTCCTGAGTGTAGGAAATAGTCATTGAGAATTTAATTAGGACTTTTTATAGGAGGAAGGGAAGGACACAATAAAAATTTAAAGTTGATTAGTCTTCATCAACAGGAGGGAATTGGGCTACAGAATACGATGGATTTGTTTGCTGGTGTTTGCTTGCGAGTACTGGCGGAGGGACGTAGTCAGGGTCTTGTGTGGGGTCATAGATGACCTGGACACTGCGAGAGGTCATGACAGGTGGTGGGGGTGGTGGAGGTCCGCTGTCTTGAGCGAAGGAGCCAAGGACATTAGCTAGAGAGGCGTGCATGAGATTTCGGATTTCGGTGGAAGCGAGGACTTGTTGGACTATATTGTCGACTTCTGCGGGTAAAGAGCTTTTGCGAGCTGAAGGAACTATGGAACTTTGTATGGAGCGACGAATCGCTTGGGCAAGTGAGTTCACAGGGTCCATCGATGGAGGTGGTGCAGGGAGTTGAGATGGGAAGTCCCGTTTTTGTGGGGGGTTGATGCAATTGTCTTGGTACATCTGCGGAGGAACTGGATTGTAGGAACAATTGTTGGCACCTCTGCCTCCGAATCCTGGAGGACGCTGATAAGCATTCCACGCTGGATTGGCGTAACCTGTGTGGGTCGGTGGTTTCCTGACGAAGGGATTCAAGGGACACAGGGGCTTGTAAGCAGGAGTTTTTCGGCACCTGGGTTTGCATGTTAAGGGGGAGTTGAACAGTCTGGCTCCAGGGACTGCAAGTTATTCAATCTTGATGTAAAATTGATCTCTTGTTCGTAGAACTTCAATTTGCTAATGCTTGTGTTTCAAATCTAGCTTACTATTTAATTCTCGTACATTCTGAAACTGAGTTACTGACGGGAAGTTATTCATCTCTTGAGTTGCGGTCACCGTTTGGCCTTGGATGAACATAGGAGTCCAGTTCGTATCATTGCAGTACTTAGGGGCACATTTGTAAGGGTAAGGATCTCGTCGCTTGTATTTCGAATGTGGGTTCACGTAGTCATCACATCCTTGTTGCTTTTGCATCTTGAGCTTACAGTATCTTCTACAACATCGAGGAACACAGATGAAAGAAGTTATTAAAATATGTGACAAGTGAATTAACTTTGGAACTTTACTGGGTAACTTCGTCAGGAATGGAACATCTGTACGTGTTATTCCCGACTGTAGTTGTTTGCATGGAGGTATCTATTTTCTCATTCACTGGAATTGGATCTCCAGGAGAAGCGTTGAAAAGCTGTGAAGCAGTCTTTGGCAGAAGAGGTCCTTGTGCATTCATTGAGCCTGATAAGTCAAAACTCTGTATGAGATTCGTTTCATGAAAGTTTTTTATTTCAACACTGTTTTCCTGTTACCTTGTTGTTGTCCATTTAAAGTTATCATAGTCTGCTGTGAAGTTTGTTTAAGCGATTGGGCATTTCGTGTTCCTGAGTTACCTCGATCGGATTGATTACTTCCACGGCGGTCGTTCCGGGGATCGTTCGCTTGAAGGTAGCTGGGACTCTTTCCTGGGATCCCGGAGTTGCTTTTTACGTGCATCAATGATGTCACTGAGGATGCCCCTTTTAGATTTCCCCCACCTGTAAGAATTCAAATAGTTTGAGATTATTTAATTACAAACTTTGAAATACAAACATAAGCTGAGCATTTTAATAAAACAAAATGTGTCATACGTTTCACAACCTGCAGACTGTATTATGAATTCAATAAGTTTTCTAACTCCATCTACGAATTCCATGAGTTTAGCAAGCTGCTTGTCCACGTCCATTTGTCTGTATTCCGTCGTCAGAGATGTTCGCCTGAAAGCATCGACATTTTGTTTCGCCTGAGTCAAATCCAAGTTGCCTAACTTCTGATTTTTCAGGAATGCTAGATTCGCAATGAATGGGAGGAACTGTGCTGAACGGTTTTCGTCCAGTTGTTTCCCAACGTTAGTTATCCTGTTTATTAAAATTATTGTTAGTCCAGTGAATAATGTTAACGCAGGAATGAAAGGGTTGTGGGAGTTGATTTACTCGGCTAGAAGATCATTTATGTCCTGTTCATTCCTCCCGTTTGGCTTGGACACTGCGAAAAGATACTCTAGGAATTTAAAAAGAAAGTCTTCAATCTTCTTGATCCACTGCCCACTTCCCCACTCAGGAGGCTGCTGGGTTCCATTTGCTACTTGATTAAATTTAGCTACTGAGTCTGTTTTCTTTTCCATGTTTAATCTGATTTATTGTACTTTGAATAATTAGCGTCTATTTTTCATTGCCAATCACATAATACTTGTTGAATTTTGTTTCATGCTTTCATCTCTCATAATCGTTACAAAAGAAAATGCGAATTCGGAACCCTGTATTTATGAAGTTTCAATTTCCATAACATTTACAACTCAATGGTGGATCTTCTGTAATCTCCTTTATTCGTTGCAGAGATTCGCAAGTTTACTGATAGAAGCATTTTATTGCATGAACAACACTCTTTGTTGACGAGAGAGAGGCGGAGATGCCTCTAGCTTGCTTCTCTTGATTACATCGTGAGAGAATCTAGTAAATGTAAAAAAATGCATATCTATCCTTGCTTTCTTACTTCATACTACACACTTGTAATGTAGGGCACCCATATGTAACCCGTTGTTCAACTGAAACATATGCAACAGAAACTCTCTCACACTACTTTTCAACATCATCCCATATGATTATGGTGGAAAGAACAAATATTACCCAAAGTGTTTTGACGTTTGACAAAAATGTGACAAATAACATTGAACTTTTTATCATTACTTATGTCATCATGACAAGTTTGGAAGGAGTGACGTGATTAATTTCAATAATAAAAATTTAATTGTTACAACCAGCTTTTAATCTTTATGATCGACATGACATTATGATTTTATACGAAAAGATGGGTGGATTTTTTTGTGAGCCTAAAAGATATTAAACGAATAAACAGACAGGGAGTAAGTCAGGTAGTTTTGGAGAGACAAGAGAGTGATATTCTAAAGTGTAGCAACTTTCACCACTGCCCTTATATTGATTTTTTATTTACACGAGACTATATACACAAAAGACTTATTCTACAGACTGTGGTAGACTGTACTGGAGAAACGTCGTCGCAATAACGTGTAAATTTTAGTAATCTCAAAAAGTTGTTCAATAAACCATTAAAACTAAAATATTACGGTAATTAGCTGTTTAAAAAATTTAATTCAAAGAATATTTAATTGATCTGCAATCTTCAACACTGACAATATTCACATAACAAGTGGCTAAACACACGTGTTCCATTCATTCATACTAATTGATTGAATTTCTTTGTAGCAAAACATCTCAATAAAATACTTAAATTACACGTGAGAGATTTATAGATCAATATAATTGTTTACATTAGTGATATCGTGATAAAGTACAAATCCCCTGCTGATAAAAATTAAGGTAAGTAGTCATTTCTTGAGTTTATTATAGTGTCTTTAAGTGGTTTTAAAATACTAGAAATGGTCAAGTTTGAAAAATGAAAAAACCTAGTGAAGTATGGAATTAGCTGTTCTTTTATCCTCCAGTAAACGGCCCTACTCTTTTGTGGTTAGTCTTAGTAAGGACGTTATCAAAGCATCGACTAATTGTGCTTAAGGAATGAATTGAGTTGAATTCAATTGTGTTTTCCTTCTTGGCTGAAATTAACATAATACACCTTTCCCATTCTGTCTTTAGTCTATTGTTCTGAATTTTATTGGTGTACGTTTACTGTGTCTTTCTGAATTTCCTTATCTCAGACGTTAAACCAAGATCATGTCATCATGTGTGTTAGTGTTGTATTACGTGTTTGATACTTTCCAGGGGGATTGTCTGTCACGTCATTTTTAAGACTGTTTAGATAAAAGTTAAATGATATCATCCAGCAGACTCCAGTCCAGACTGCTGAAATAATAAAAGCGGATGCGATTAAGCCAGCCACCTTCTGTTTTGATGTCTTTGAGTGTATGGGAACGTACCTACAGACTACAGAAAGCTTCAAAATATTTATGAATATTTAAGCATTCAAAGTAAATCATTAGTGAGAATTACCTGCCACTGCAGTCAGCAGTAGGGCATGAAAAAGAAAGGAAGTTTTAGATGTATTGAGGTTGATGAAATGTTAATAGCTAGTTGCTTCAGAATTCATTTGAAGTGGCTCCCATCCTTACCGTAGTAAGCAACCAAAATACACCGACTTATTTCACGAGACATTTGAATACTTCGTTCTCAGCAGTTTTTGTGCTGCTGAAAATTAAAGCACCTGCACGTACCAGGATTATACCTTAACTTCAACAGATCATCTTACAAAATTCATTAAATAGAATAAACACATTTGTAGCCAACTTTCCCTCGAAGAAATATGCAATGAAATATCTTTCCTAGATTCTCTGCAGCGATAAATAAATTGAGGTGAGGTGAGAGGGGACTGGGTGTGTTGATCTTAACCATTAGTACATGAATTGATGAATGTATCTCCACATCATATCAGAATATAAGCTGCCAAATAATTGGCACTTATAATACAGTTTTAATCTCGTACCATTCCGACGCAACATTTTCGATCAGCTAATTAGCAAAAGCTCAAAAAGCTGTTGTCCGTTGTTTATTGTGTCTGACAAAGCACAAGGGTTAATGATTATGTGTCAATAAACACAACGAAGTTGTTACTTTTCCACTTACTTCCTGTTGTGCGTAAAATGGAAAGATGGAAACAAAAGACGTTTTGTTTCCACCAAGATAATGCAATATGTTTTATTCATTCTTATCGTCGTTATTTAAAACTTACTGGAGTGGGAGTCAGGAGTCATTAAATTTTTAGAATTTCAGAGCTACTCATACTCTACGCTGTACTTCATAAAAATTAATTATCGCTAGATTGCTAAATAACAACAAACATCATGAAGAAAACATGATTCAACGGAACTTGAGATCATACTAAGCAAGCGTAGTTTCTCTGGATCCTTCCGTCTTACGATTTGCTAAAGATGCAGTTGGTGAGCATTTGCATATATGACATATGAGTAGAATCGATAACTAATCTCTAGCGTATGAAAACTAATTCCGACAACAATTAGTAGAGAAGAGGTTACGAAGAAATCTGCGTATGAAAGAACTGTGGACGTACTTCGGTAGCATGGGGACCTAAATCTACCGTCATTTTTTAAAACGGTTTTTTTCGTCCTTGCTCAATA
>JAQGAC010000410.1:0-25504 GCA_034696585.1 Isotomurus maculatus
TCCAGCTCGTTCTCTTGCATAAGTTCCAGTAGAGCCTGTCAAAAAACGGATTCATTTGAGTTAAACGATGGTACTATATAATATATAATCTGTAGGCGCAGATGTTTAAGTGGCTACCTGATTAATAACTGTGACACCGAGATCGACTACCACTTCGTCAACAATGCCTTTGAAGCTCCAGAGATCTCCTTCCTCGATTTGAGATTCTTGATCTATTCCAGTTTTCGCCGGGTATTGTCTCTCCAATCCGAGTAATCTTATGTCTGTTTCCTTTATTGGGTCTGTCTGCATGCACGTTTCGATTCTTTCCAATTCGTCTTGGAATACTTCGATAACATCGTCGGTTTGACAGTAGGAACTACTGTCATTTATTGTTTGTAGGAGAGCTTCCTGGATCGCTACTTCTTGAGGGTCTTTTGCAAGCTTTTTGATTCTCTGTTGTGCTTCTATAAGGGAAGTTTCAGATCTCTTAGCCTTCTTTCCACATTTCTTCATGCCTCTAAGGTACAACTGACACAGAGGATCTTTTTTTATCATCTCAAAGCATGAAGCGTAGGTGATGTTCTGCAAGATGGAATATAACAATATCAAAAATTCTAACACAGGAAATAATTATTAATAATCTTGATTATATATATAGTTATATCACGAAGATAACTTGTGTACTATTACAGGATCAGTAACCGCAGCCTTTTTACAAGGTAAGTGCATCACATAACTTCCTCGTCTCACTCGAGGATCATTCATGACATTATAAGTTGTTGATTTACGGATTGGCACATTCGTACATTTTCTGGTTACATAAAATAAAATACACATACATGTAATAAAACCGTGAATATGATGTTAACGCTTATAATGCTTAAGCAGCTCAACACCTACCTGCCTACATTAGCACATGGTGATGAGTTGGTTGCACCGGGCTTGAGACTTCCATAACAGTTATCTTGCAGAAGGGTTGGAAAGCAGGGGGTTGGTGTCAGAATCAGCTTGTTAGGTCCAGACATTCTTACAAACTGCACAAAGTTATACAATAATCACTCGAGATTCAAAAAGTACTAAAACAAGACTCTTTCTATGATATGCATACGATAATAAAAGTTGCTTTCAGAAACAACGCAGGTTGTCGCAATCCACTGACACAACCAAGAACAAAGTACAGAATCCTTTCAGCTCCTGATAATTTTCTCTTGCAGGGGTTGCAATAAAAGAAATCCAAGATGCGTCGTAGAAACGGGAGCTTCCATAAATCTCCAATAAGTAAATAGTAAATCTCTAGAATAGTCGTGAATATGAATATTTCAGCTTCTGGATTTCTGAATAAATTTCTGAATCGGTTCAGTTCGTGACAATGGTTCTGAAATAAAAGAATTTCTCAATCTCATATTATAAGCAAGATCATACATCACTTCATTCCATAAGCAAAATCAACCTGAAGAGATGATCATTCTAATCAAACAGCGTAGGGCTCAAAGCCTGACCGCGTTGTAATAGCCACCGCGTTGTAATTCTGAAATGTGTCAGCGTTTTATTTATTGGAATGGCGCCAATCCCAAAAGTCTTGGCCGGTGTTGTTTGTTGTGCACTCTGTGAGGTAAATCCTGACCGGAAGGAAACTTATTATTCTCTTTTTCTAAAATATCGGAATAGATACATATTTTGTAACTGAACATAAATTAGTGGACTACCAGGTGGACACTGCAATAATTAAGTAAGTCATTACAAGTCTACTGCCTGCGTCATAGCTCTAATTATGTTGGCACGTGTTGAATTCTTGTAAATTAAACTAATGTAAGTTATTCTGATTACGATGATACGATTTGTTTGTTGGTGCAGGTAATTAGTAGCGTGGGTAAGTAAGATGGTGAGGGAATCGTCGAAGGATCGCAGTGAAGGTGTGAGAGAGCGGCCAGACAGGCAGTCGTCCAGTCGCGGTCGAGAGAGTAACCGCGACATCAGTCGATCCGATAGAGATCGCTCTAGCAGCAGCGAAGTGTCAGCAAAGAGGCTGAGGAACGAAGGCGAGTCTCGAAAAGTTGACTCTTCTGGGGGAGCGTCGCTGAGTGAGAAACAAAAGTTTAAAACACCGCCACCTCATCAATCAGCGGCCGCTGCTACCCTTCAACCTTCTAACACGACGGCAGCTGTGAAGGGGGCAGCCTCGGTCGACGACGCGAACATTGCCATCAGTAAGAAGGATTTGTACGAGGTAAGTTTGTCTCGTGTGTGAATAAATAACTTTATTTTTAAAATTATACTACTTCCGTTCTTGCAGAAAGCTATTGAATATGAAAATGCTGAAGCCAAGAGGCTAACTGCCGCTAATGCGATGAAGGCAATCGAGGCTCTGTATAATCGGTTGGATGCTAATATTCAAGAGATTAAAGAATTGAAATCGTCCGGAGTCAAGCCCCATGATGATGACGAGGTATTAAATTTAATTATTATGTGGTGATAGTGATACCTTTGTTATAATAACAGGGATGAAACGACTACCTTCTATTTTTGCTTCCTCGTTTTGAAATCAGGATTTACTGGATGAGAAGATGGGTGAAGGACTTATGATTATTTCGAGTTTTAGAAGAATAAATCGTCTATTGAAATTAAAACTTAAGTTCGCCAAAGAGGACTTGTTTGCTGTGAGAAACGATGTGGACACAGACCATTTACTTTTACAGAATTTACTATATGAGGCAACTCATGTTCAAGATTCGGTTGCTGCTGTTCAGGAGTACATGTATGTTTAATAACTTAGTGTTCTGCTTCTGGCTAATGTTAATTGTGCAATGACTGATGTAATTAGGGGAAAAGATAGCGAAATTGAATTGATTCCTGTCGAAGAATTTTTAAAAGACGCTCCGGGAAGCATCGTTAAACCGGTAAATAAAAAACAAAAACAAAAAACGTGTCTAGGACTGCAACTAAATACAATTTCCTATCTATGTGTTGTGCAACATCGTTAGCATGTGCGAGATGATCCACACCTATTACGTATCGCTCGACTGGAATATGAATACGTACAACGAGACAAACTGCAAGAAGATCTTCACCTTTTAGAAAAGGAGAAAGAGCTGACAGCTAAAAGTATTCAAGAGAAGCAGGAGAAATTTGATAGCCTATTACCCATGTTGAAAAAAGTTCTGGAAGCCACGAAACCTGTCCAAGACTTTTTTGAACTCGACGTTTCAGGAAAAAAGGAACAAGCCATTATTGCTCAGTATCTACCCCCAGAGCTTTATGTACTTCTTGTTCAATCCAATGGTTATAAGGAAGCAAAAGGTAACTCGGAACTTTTCGCAGTCCAACACGGAGTTGAATCTCAATTCTCAATGCACTGAATTATGTGTTTGATAGGTCCCCGGAGTAACTTGTTGGTTCGCATTTGTGGAAATGTGGAAAGTGCCAAGGAATTTGTTGTGAGCCCAGATGATGTTGAAGAGGACTCTGATTCTGACAAAGACCCCGATCCTGACGTGGAGGTAAAGTTAATTGAACTGATTCAACACTTCAATAATTTCTGAAGCTATGTGAATGTGTTAGGTCTCTGAACGTCGATTGTTGAGAAAGAAAAGTTCCATACACATAACGCCAGAAGAAAGTAGGAAGAAGTTGATTCAGAAATATCCTCTTTGGGTCGAATGGGTTGTGAAATCAAACGGTAACGCATTTTATTCTTCAGTTCCTTACCAATGATTCACATTAATCGTTTTGGCTATCGATTCAGATGGAGATTGTGCTGTGATTCAGTTCTTTTACCTAATTAAGTTAAGAATAATAACTGTGAAAGCCAAACGATGCACGAACCAAGCAGAATGGTCAAAACCTTCGGAGTAAGATATTAAAATTACACATTTGAGTTTGCGCGGTGATTTTTCATCTTGCTTATGGCGTGCGTAAGTATTAATTTTTTCGGCTTATAGGTGTGAAATATCTACTCCTGAGGATTTACTGACAGAGCTGATGCCGAACGACAATGGAAAAGAAAGTCCAAACCCATCCAACTCTTTCTTGTTTACCAAAGTTGACTCAAATGGTATCGAAGACTTCATCAATGACACTGGTAAACCATACAGATGGGCTCAAAAACTCGGAGGGATTGAGTTCCCAGACCCTCTTCAGGTTAGTGCAAGAAATTAGGAGTTGAAAAGAATTGCTTTTGCCATAGCTGCAACACAAGTCATGCATCTGTAATCGGCTGCTATAATTTCTCTATCAGGGCTCTCAAAAGTTCAACTATGACGATTTCGTTGTACATCCAAACCACCGTGTCAGTGCAATGAACATAGAACAGACGCTTAGGCTAATACGAAGTCGGTTGAACAACCAAACCAAATTGTGGAACCAACTGAAAGCGCTAGGTAATGTGGCGACTTATTGCATTAAGAAATGTTATCTTATAATAATATGAAAAAAATTATTTTTCAATGTTTGGTTTAGAATCCCGCAATATACAAATACCTCCCGGAGCGAAGGACATGTTTCCAGTCAAGATGTCTACGACATTCAAATCGTGGGAACCAATAACATGGTTGCAGTATAGCTCCTATAACTTTACTGAGGAAGTAATTAGACTTGGGTGTGTAAACGAGAAGCACACGTTGTACAAAGCGACGTTGGAACGCGGAAGAGGTATGATTGTATCGCTAAAAAATTATATGAAAGATGAACCTTTATGCGCTGATGCACTAAACGTTACTAATTCTCTGGTCTTTCTCGATTTCAGCTACCGTTGTCTCGCTTGTCGCCTTTTCGCAAAATTTTCCGTCAATTCCCCCCATATTTTGCGTCCAGTTGGAACAGGACGGAGATCGACGAGATTCTAGGAATGATGCTGCAATCCGGGTATTTTGTGTGAAATCTTTTGTTAATTACGGACGCCTAGTAATGACTGAATTCTATTTCGTGGCATAATTCCAGGAATTAGAAAAAGAAGTAAACGTATATTCACCGAAGGAGTTATCAGACTGGAGTGACATAATGGCCACATTACAAATACAGCGACTCATTCAATGCACCGATATTATACTAGAGACCGATTTTATGCTAGGAGAATCTGCAGGACCTTCGGAATTTGGCCGTGAGAAATTATTCCTCCGTGCTTCTTCGTAAGTATTACTTTAATATAATTCGATATCTACACATTTACTTTAAAATAAAAACTATACCATGGCTCTTGACTGTATTTCCAGTGGTCGGAATCTTCGAAGACCTTTCAAATTCTTTGGAGTAGGTGGAGGATACTTCTCCCAGAGATATTAGTCAACTGATGCAGAAAGATTCTGATATAGATTGTTTCATAGTTGACTATTTTGTTGAATGTACTGTTTTTTATGCTTATTGTTAGTCAATTATTTTTTGCTCAGCTGCATTTTGTATTTCAATTTTTCCGACTGTGCACTGCTATGTATAATTCACATATTGCACTATTGCACATATTATATATTATTATTGTACTTTATTACGACAAATACAAATAAACTCCCATTTTTTGTCGTTTTCAATCATGTACTGAAGCAAAAAAATCATTGCTTGGTTTCTTGTGTTAGAGTACACTGCACTCACTGGCATCATACGAACAAAGGACATCACTTCTCACAGATTAGAAATTTTGAAGGGCAGTGTGAAACAGGAGCCCATACAAACGGTGGGGTTGTTTTTGGCGGGAGTTTCGTTACATCACTTCCACCTAGGCTCGGTCCCGTGAAGACTTCCTCCATTGGCTACAGATCTCCACATTCTCCACTCTGCTGCAGCAGCTGCCGTAGTTTCGGCTCCACAAACAAACGTGGGGACTGTCGGACTATGGGACAGATTCCCTTGCGCTTATCTAAAAGTTTTTCCCGAAGTTAACTATTCAATTTTTAGAATCTAAAAATTTTTTTGTGTGCAAAGTAGCTTTCCGTACCGTCTGACTCTCTGACTGGGTAATGCAGTACTAGGCGAGAAAGGCGAGCGTTGTTTTGTTTGTTTGAGAAATCTGGAGTTAGGAAATTCGCACTTGGCAGCCAATTCGTAAAAGATAAAACCGGTTCAGGTTTGTGGTGTTTATTAATTTATTTATACAGTATTGACAATATATTATTTTGAAATACGGGTGCGTCAGGAAGGACGGGCAATCTGGAGAGTGACGTGATGGCTGACAATGCTGACATGGAAGAAGGGGAGGTTGGGGAGGTGAATTCACAGGAATTTGAAGGAGATGAGCCAGTTGAAGAAGGGAAATCACAAGGACAGACGACTGGAGTTCCCAGAGCTCCTTCGAAACCCACGCCAGTGGCGAAAATTTCTTTGGAACGAGTGGAGACGTGGCCGGACTGGGCTGAGAAGGGTCATCCGCTGTACGGCTATCCCCCTGCGTTACAGTCTTTGTGGAAAAACGCTACGGGGTTTATTAAAACATTTGGTAGGTCCCATTGAGTGTTCTCTGTTGTATTGATTTTTATCATATCTAGCGTTGTTTAGTGTATTACTGTCGTAACTTTACTACTAGATCACAACTTGTTAATTTGTAATGTTAACCTTTGCAGAAAACGACGCTGATATCCGCGAAATATTCGTGGTTACACATGGAATTGATGAAGATGGAGTATACCCTGAAGGCGCTCCATTTACTGAAGAAATGCGGAAGCATGTAAGGAGAGCAGGAAATTAATATAGATATAAGAATTTAAAATATGTGTCTGGTGAGTGTGATGACGTGCTGGTGTGAATTCATTTGCAGATTCAAGACAACTGCGGACGTGTAGGATATAAACCGCATTACATCGAATGGAAAATACAATTTGATGGTCAGATAGAAATATTCATCTATAGCATGAATTTATTTATGGGCGATTTGTGAAGTTTTAAAGATGTTTGATTTATATGTGATTTTAGCTTCAAAACCGCAACTACCTAAGTTGGTACTCAGGTTCAAATGGCTTTCTAAACCTAGAATAGTCGTGGTGCAGTCAAAAATTGTATGCGAGGACTCCATTCCTTGTTTATCTGAGTAAGCTAGCGTTTTTTTCTCGATAGAGTTCAAAGTAGTCGTGAAACAAACAACGCACTAACAATCTATGTTCTTGTAGCTTCCTCTTGCGACCGGAGTACGTTGTTAACAGATTATGGAAATGTGATGCTGGTTACACCATCCCGACTGCAATTTCGCAAGCAGTTTTGATGCAGGAGTTTAAAACAACGACATTTCTTGATCTTAGCGCAATATTTGGATTTCCATTTAAGTGGGCTCAACTTTTTCTCCCGTTTCAACAATCAGTACGAAAAAATTATATCTGTTGTTAATTATGTTCATTACGTCTTTGTGATAAACGTGTTTAATTGTGTTTCCCTCGCAGGATGATGCGATGGTTCTTCCATTCAAAGGATTTCTCAAAGGAATTCTAAGTTGTTTCCACCACCTGATCTGTACGTGGGATGATACGCGTGGTACAGGTAACTTCAAAATTTAAGTGGTTTCAAATGACATTGCGCGATTCTAATACTGTCCTATATGTTTATAGAAATAAGGATTATGAACAAATTTCTCCCGTATTACAAATTTCAACCGTGGCGTGGTGTGGAGCCGCAAGTGTTCAGGAAAACCTTTCGAGGGTTCTACGAGCACCGATTGGATGCGATTACAAGTACTTACCCAGGTCGCATGCATATGGCGTCAGTGGAGTTTCCAGAATGTAAATAATTATAATAAGTTTCATAAGCGTATTTTTGTAAGATTTAAATCTAGTTTTAATAAGTTTTACCGTTTATCTAGTTATCATCTTCGTGGGTGCAGTTTTACACATAAATTTTCCTGCTGCTCTTCCATGTTTCTTGGTATCGTTCAAACCAAAGTCAAGTTCGGAAGAAAAAATACATCAGGACATTCTTGAAGTAAGCGCTATGAGATAACTTGTGTGAAAAAATTACTGCGGCTGTGTAATGTCTGTCGATGCTTTGTAGATGATCATATCTGATATAAACCCTGACCTTGACAAGCTTGCTGACGCAACGAGCTGTATTGCAGAACTGCCACTTCATGTCTTACAAATGATAAATCTGATTTATCATACTGACGACCTTATGATACGAAAGCCGTTGCCTCACGTGAACGATACCAAGGACTCTCCAAAAGAGCCAAAAGAAAAGAAACAAACTCCTGGTCCCAGCTGTTCAAAGAAACGTATGAGAGATGAGAAGGCCTCAGGTAGCGTCAGCTCCCGCCGTAGGTTATCGAAGACTCCAAGAAAGTTAGGACCTCAGTCTGCCACTGCGAACAAAATAGTCCCTTATTCACCGACATCATGCAGTTTGCCTATATCGATTCGGCTCCAGCAGCTACCGACTGAATCTCAGAGTTTATTGGTACATGTATCTTCTACCTCCCTGTCTCCTGGAGACTTAAAGGAACCTGAGATTAATTTTGCAGACTACCTTCTGTGCGCAGAAAATTATGATCTGCTAAGACTAAACAACAGCGAGCCTGTGGAGGAGGATGATGATGTGTTCTACAGCCCGACCTCTTCTGGTCCAAATTCCCCTGCCCTAGGAAGTAATGATATGTTTTCTGATGTTTCAACTATCATAACTCCATCCACGGTCTCTGCTTCTGTGACGAACAACATAGAGGCTGATTATGCTGTTCAGACCCCAGATTCTACGCGTGGTTCAGCCGTTGTCGAAATCTCCTCTAGTATCAATGAATTTCCTACTACTATGGAGGTTGCAGAACAAGTTGTCGTTTCTTTCGATGGCGAGATTATTGATACAATGGAGTCAATTGTAGGGACAGTGAATAACGGTGAAACATGCGATTGATGTAGTAGAAAATAGCGTATGTAGCTAAATGTCAACTGGAAAAGAACTGGTTATTGATTGTACATAGTTCTTCAGTTATGCGATCTTTGTACTCGCAACTCGCAGACATTTGTTTAATGTATCTATGTTTTAGAAACTAATGTTATATAATAATTCTGACTGGCATTTTATTAGTATCAGCAATATGCATATGAAATAAATGGCGACGATGACTATGGGTTACGGATTTACATAATCTTCGGCCCCGTGGCCAGTTCAAAACTCCATGTGATGATTAATTAACTAATCAATTTTAGTTCTGTCCACTTGACATGTTCAAATAAATGTGTATTTTACATTTCGAATTGAATGAAATACTTGTGTTTTAATTTCCGTTCTTCAGAGGTACTTTTAGTAACATCAATGAGGTACAGTTGCAAGCATCATTAAAGAGATTGGCATCTTAATTAAGTGTATTATCTTGTCGTGACTATTACAACATTTCTGGCATTCTGAAAGCATTGAGATTAAAGAGAGCTTCCTTTCTTCAGAGGTACTAGTTATTTTCATTGTAGAATTTTATTAGATTAGTCGATACAAATGTAGAATAAATTCAACGTATCATTTTCTTTTGGTGTTACGTATTAGACGGTTTAAAGAGGTACTTTGGTTTTATAACAACAGCACCTGGAGCTATTAGTACACACTACTCTCTGTAGTCCCTAATGAGAGTAAGAGCTGTTTCACAATTTATCCGTTAATGTATGAATTTCAGTTTCATTGTAGAGGAACACCTCATATCTAAATTCTACGAAACAACATTAATTACCTATGCATACAATATATAGTAGTTATCACAGTTGTCTGCTTTTAACAACAACAGTATTTCTAGAAACGCGATTTTCGTAACTTCCAAAGATAAAAACATGTAGCTCCTTCAGACTATAATAATATGATGAAGAAACTAAAATACCTGTGGTTGCAATTGATGTGCTTATCATATCATGATTTTCATGTATTTCACTCTTTCTATAAATAGCGTATACGAAAAATAAATAAAAATAAACAATTATAGAATACACAAAAGTTGCACAGATCGACATGTAATGAAATACGGATACTCTATTGGCGTTGGCAGACAACAAACATAATTACATAATCAGTCGTACATCATGTAATACCATTCATGTGGTTTGAGTATTCTCGACGAATTATCTGCATAAAGTGTAACACTGAATGAACTATATTTGTACTGGAAAATGGCTGTATCCACGCGAAATACTGCATTACTGCATGAGAAGCTAAAAGCAAACTGAAAGTGAAGCTCGTATGAAAGTGAAGAAACGAAGAATGTGGTTGATGGAGAGAGTCATCATAAACTGGTGAAAGCGTTGGAGAAAGTTGGGATATTTTTTTGACTAGTGACTGTGCTGAGTTTCCCAACTGCTGGAGATGATGTTCATCCTGAGTGTACAAAGTAATGGGGGAGGTTTACAACGAAGTGTCTTTCGGAGTGTCCGAGGAGGTAGTCTTAATGGTGGGCAGTGCTACAGTAACTGGAGGCAGTTGGAATGAGACTCTCCGTTCATTAGGGTCTCTATGGCCGAAATATCTTGTGGAATTGTTACTGCTGCTCTCAACGTCAGGATTGTCGGGGTCATTATTTGGGGAGGGTGAATAGAAGGTTGATGGAACTGATGGAAGATCTTGTGAAGATTCTTCATGGAACTCAGCCATAGTAGTCATCCGTTGGTCTTCGGGTCTCATATTTGCTCTAAATGCTCTTGGGGATTGAGACCTGGACTGAGATCGAGATTGGGATGGTGAGCTAATAAATTGAGCTTGGGATGGTTGATTAGATTGGTGAGCTGATTCCATGCTAGACATGCTGTGCCACTTGGTACTATTAATGAGTCCACTGGAGGCAGGAACGACAAAGAACTTAACAGGTTGCTCGGACATTTTTCTTCGCCCGAAAGAATTGCTGAGTCCTGCTGGGAGAAGGAGGGCAGATGGACTCGACGATGAAGGACCAGCAACACACGAGGACGAATGGTTTAAATTATTGTTCGAAGAACTACTTTGGTGAGATGAGGAAGCGTTGTCATTCAACAATAGATCACTTTCCTCTCTGCTTCGGACGGACAGAGTGTCTCGGGAAGAAATTGTACTCAATCTTCGTGGAACTATCACAAGAGCTATTCCAATTTGTCCCGAAGGCTTTCTTAGAATTGGATCAGTTGGACTAGAATTCTCGCCATCAGACTCTCCCTCCCCTGACGCATGGTTCTCATCTTCCTCCTCCAGCTCATCAATATCTGACACTTGTTCTTCTTCCTCGTCTTCGTCGTCATATGTTCCTGGGTTGAGTGGCCCGTGAACTGGACACACTTCCGGCTCAATCACAACTTCCTCAGAGAAAAACGCCGACTGTCTCACTAGTCGTGGTCGGTTTGTCGCTATTTTGGCACTCGCCTCGTCGTCATCGATTATGATTACATCCGTGTCGGGTTTCTTCCGCACACTTCGCCTGGCTGGTCCTCCACCTACCATTACCTTCTTCTTATTCGCCTTTCGCTTCATCATTGGCTCTGCTAGCCTTACGGCTTTGGGAATACTTGGCCTTCGAGGAAAGTTGGTGGAGGATCCTCCAGGCAGCTCCTGCCCTGTGGGCTGCTGCAGAGGCAGTTTGGGAGTTGTTCTCACGAGGATTTCGTCCTCTGAATTCACGGCAGGATTGATGGAGGAGTTTTGTAGAACTGTGTTTGGCAATATTGTCCCTGAGGAACCTGAGGCTATGACGGCAGCTGCTGAGGCTGCAGTGGTTTGTAAGTTCTTCGGTCTGTTGACAGTGGCAGTGGTTGTCACTTGGGTGCTGGACATTCCAGCGTTGGATGCATTGGCTGCAGCGATTCGCTTGAAGGAAGACTTGCCTCCTCCAGAATGGCTTGTTGCGTCACTAGAGACACTGGAACGGGAGAGACGCCAAGTGGCTGTACTGTTGGAAGTGGCGGATGAGTCATTCCTGCTGCTGGAAAGATTCGAGTCCTGGGATGGTTTTCGAGTGACAGCCCACGAATTCCTTCGTCTGGGTTCAAGCAACCTCAAAGGTATTCCGCAGCGATTCTAGGAATGCAAAAGATTGTTTTGTACAGATTTTGGCATTGGGGAATTTGAGACGTGGAACAACATGTTGTTCAAGTTGCTCTGCATTCCACGCTCAGCTATAAATAACATTTCACATTGCCATAGTCATTCTGCTTACTTGAACACGCCATGAATCTGATCTGGAAGAGCTGAAGTTGTCGCTGGACACTGAAGGATGTCTTTGATGCTTCTGGCTATCAGGTGGGTAATTTGCAGTGGCTGTGTTGTACAGATATCTCCTCACGTTTTGCATTCTGTGATCTTCCCGATTCTACAGGATTAAAATTGTTATTAATTCATTTAGTCGGTACAGTTAATTCTCCAGCAGATAGATACAGCTAGAAAAGGGTTGATAATCACTCCCGTCAATCTCATCAGACCCAGTTTTCCATTCTACCTGGTTAACACACCAAATAAAAATCAACCATCAAAACTTGCCTGACGACTTGAATCCTTGCCACCCTGACAAAAGACGTATTTGGAGAAGAATCTTCCAAATGGCCCTAGCTGACTTAATCTCTCGGTTGGAGGAATGAATCGGTACTTGGCATTTCCATTTACATCGTCTCCTCCTGGGTGAAGCCTAAAATCAACACCCAATTTATGAATTAGCATCCGGTTGAAAGTCACACAGCCAGGTGGTCATAAAACTTGACAGAAGGAATAAAAAAGCAGTTTCCCCGCGAATGCTCCCAACAGAGACTATCCACTAAACAATCTGTAGTCCATGCAAAGTTCGAACTCAATAATCTTTGAATTTTTGCCAAGGCCTGAGTAGTGATGACTGCGATGCAAATATGCTGACGACTTAACATCCCTGTTCAATGAACTGCGAACAGAATTATTACACGACTATAATAGCAGCGGACAAGATTTTAGGTTTCCCTGCGGAGCGTCATGTTAAAAATGGCTAATTCTGCTCCATTTAACATTCAGCTTAGACGGATTTGGTTAGAGAAAAAGTTGCTTGACATGTCCGTCTACATCGCCGCATGATTGTGCACAATATGATAATAAACGGGAGTGTGTATGAAGCGACTTACCCAGAATGACAAATGCAAGGTTGGCCATCCTTCGATACTTTGTCTGTGAGACTTCCTGTATTGGGAGCAGTTTGCCTATTACTGAAATTAGAGCTGTGACGACAACGGCCGATTCCTCGTGTAACTCGAGACTCCTCAATTGCCTGTATCAACAACAATTTGAAATTTCATCCATGTTTCCTTTTGCGTCGATTGGGAGGCAAATGGTCGCACATTACCTTGCAAATGAGGACGCAGTCTTTCTTGAACTGCTTCGTGAGGATGGCGTAGAGGAATGGATTACAACATGAATTGAGGGGGAGAATGAATACTGTGAATACTTTGGCTTCTTCCAATGAGACTAATTGCAATCCAAACGCAGCTGTTAACGAGAAAAAGGCAATGGGAAACCAACAGAGGAGATCGGTGAATACGAGGAGAGCCATGTTCTTTGCGATTCTTGTTTCATTCGAATTCCAGGCAGCGGAGCCTCTGATGGAGCAGTACATTTTGACATAGCAGCTCATTAGTATGGTAAAGGCCACTCCGTTGGCAAACATCAAAAATACAACATAGCTAAGACTGACACTGTCCCCGGTTTCGAATGGTAAGCAGACTGCGAATTTGCGATAATCTGAGACTCCGAACAACGGAAGAATTGCCATGAGAAGAGCAAATATCCATCCCATTATCATAATGTAGCTGGCATGCTTCAAAGACAGTCTCTGTAAATAACGTTAAAAAGAGGTGAATTTGCATCTCTCCTCCTTCCCAACTTTTTCATCTCCATAATTATTGCTCCCGATTTCAAAAAGAATTTTATGCAATTGCTAACAACACAGAAAATTTAATTTGAGCGTGGGGCGTTTATAGCTTCCTGCCTTAATCTACATGTCCTCGAGAGGACAAGGGAGAAAGTTTCCTCTCGATTAAGATGACAAATAAAGTCTGGTTAGACTTGTGTGTGCAGACACAAAGGAGAAGGGCTTTTCTGTGAGATGAATATCGAAATACTTGTGACTTGTGCAATACCCATGTCTTGTACCTTATTGAGATGCATCGCATGAGTGATTACGTAGTGTCTCTCTAGGGTGATGACAGTCAAAGTGAAAACAGACAGTTCAGAACTCAACACTCCAAGAAATCCAGCTACTTGGCATGCTGATGACAACTGCCAGGGAATTGCGAATTTTCGAAACTCTCCGAGTGTGGCTGCATCAATTACCGCGAGGAAACCTACAAGAAATGATTTACGGAGGAGTCATCAAACTATTCGAGTGTATTACATGTACACGTAGAGTGTATAGTAGGGATGAAGGCATTCTCATTGTTGATATAAAACAAACTGGAAGATTCATTAGAGTAAAGATGGGAGAGAGAGAGAGGAATGTTAGCGGATTTGCGTGTGTTTTCTTAGCCACAATGCATCAAACAGTATTAATGTTTGTTTTCGTGAGACATCTTGGCTTCCTTGGGTAATATTACTGAGAGAGTGGAAACAGGAAGCCTGTCTTTAGTGCGGTTGGACTGTATTATGATAAATGTTCCATCATACCCAGGTAAACTCCCATGAAGAAGTCAGCTACAGCCAAATTGCAGACGAGAAATCGAGGGACGTCCATTTTAGTTCGAGCAAATATCTGGACAAACACAACGGTTCCATTTCCCATGAGAGCGAGCAAAAAAACAATCCAAACTCCGCATCTTAGCGTCCACCAGTCAAATAAGTCATTGCACGGGAGAAAGGGACCTGGAACAAGATATTCGTTCTAAATAAATCTGCTCTGACGATGGAAATATGTCACATTACGTGGTTATTCACTGCCACGTTGCTGCGTACCTGGAAGTGGAATGCAAGAGATGTCATTTCTACGCTGCAACCTCAGAACTTCATCGAAGTTATCGTCCTCAGGCTCAGAAGCTGTTCCGTATGTGTCCCAAAATGTTGTCGCCAATTCTGCTTTGTTGGATAAGTTTTCTGAAAGAACCACAGAGAATCGGGGTGGCCATTAAAGAACATTTTCTCTAATATTTTCACCTTTTTCACTCCATATAATTTTATATTTCAAAAGTAACTCCTATGTTTGCACATTTATGGGTGATTTACGTGGTTAATAACAGTTGCATTGCAGTCTAACGATCTATCACCTTTAGGTTTCCCACAAGTGTGTGTGTGTGTATGTATGTGTATGTGAAGCTTATCGGAGCGATGCATACAGGAATTCCCGTACAAAGACAAAGAAGCCCGAGGTAATTTGCATTTCCCGAAGGAAAGTGAAACCAAAGTCAGCTAAAATGGGTTTTGAGGCTGTCAACATGAAGACCCATAACCATAAGAATCTTTAATGGTCTCTCTTGTCATATCTTTGCAATTTAAAAAGCCGAATCTGCAAATTTGCCAAAATGATGCGAGAATAGTGTGGCGTGCTTTCACATATTCATGAATAACCTCTTTTCACAAATCCTACAGGATTACTTTTCTCTTTAATGCCAAATCACAGTTAGAAATCTTAGCAATAAATGTAGACAAGCGTGCATTTTAAGCTGTGCGGTGATTTGAACTTATTCGAAATATTGCTTAACATACTCTAGTTATTCCGTTATTAAAGAGATTTGAATTCGGTTCGTGTGTTTCCATTTCTCTTTTATGTTCTAATATGGTTTCCGTATGAAGCCTCAAAGGTCTTAATAATAATTTTCAACAAGTTATTCAGCGTCAGGTTTGGCTGAGGAAAGGAAATCGCAAAGAGCTTTGAGTCTGTTCCATCTCCACTAAATTTAGTGGTGCGTGGTATTGGTTGGTAAGCGTGTAAATCTGGAAGATCTAAAGTAAATGATGATGACCGAGGATGCGAGGAATGCTTCAACAGGAAGTAGAGCATCACAGAGGAATAACAAGTTAAGAAGGATATTATTATTTACAGTGATCTATTGCTTCAAGTTCCGTTTTTCTTTTTCATTCATCTCGTATCGTAGCCTGTCAAAGCTTCAAGATGCCAATGCCAATTCATGTCGTGCAAAAATTCTTGAACGCAATATTATACAGTCTCGCACAGTACAGAGTCCAATCTAATATATATGAATATAAGGTTCCTGGCTGACTCACACACATATGAATGAACTGTGAAGTCGATTTTGTTCAGCAGGATGCATCGGGTTGACTGTGAGCAGAGTGAATCCCCTGTCATACCCCATACTATTTTGCGAGCAATAAATCTTAAAAAGAATAAAGCTATGTGGGAGGATAAAAGGAAGAAAGCTGGTTTGGCTGCTACAGTTTGTGAGAAGAAAAATAAACATGGAAAGTCATTGATTCTTAGACAGTATATATATACTGACTGAAATGTTGTCTTAAACTCAGATAAGAAAGAGTGATGCCATGTCATGCCAAGTGGTGTCTGTCTTGTTGATTGATACGAATTGTGTTAGATCAGTTCTCATTTGTTGCAACAAAAGTTCCATGTGTGTAATAATTCAACTTCTGCTTGGACAAATTCTTTTTTTCGTTCTGGGAGAATGCATCTTATTGTGTCTTGGCTTGGCTAACAAATTAAGTCTGTTCGGGTGAAGATGAACTTGTGTATGATGTTGTAAATAAACAGGACTTTTAATTAAACTGGGGGAAATTAATTTGTTCTGGGAGTTGTGTGGGTATACAGCTTAATAATAAAAGTAATAATACTTTCAGTTCGGAAGATCTAATGTTAACACACTAGAGATGAGACGAGTGTACAGTTAATCAAAGAACAACTTACCAATGGCAGGCCATTCTTCTGTGAAGTTGAGAAGAGCATTTCTCAGATCAGCTTCTGTAGGATATTCCTGGACATGTTCTTGGATGACAGACTGGTCGTTGTAGGTCTTGGAATAAGATGAACCAGAACCAGCAGCGACGAATTGACAACAATGGTAGGCGTATGATAGGACGAGACGTCTTACTCTAGGAAACGACTCAGGTCCAGGAAATTCCCGTAGATTTGGATTATTGAATGTTTTCAGATCAACTACATGACCCAATCCTTTGGTAGGCATTTCCGGGAATAGGTTGTTTCCCAAATTCCTATGTACACACATCATACAATGTACACTTCATGCATCACATTTCCATCATTCAATTTCTCTTTGAAGTTTCTTCTAGCAGAGTAGATATCCGTGTTCAACACATGAGTCAGTGTGGTCTTCATGATACTCCCGAAAACATCAATCATACGTCTTTCTCAATGAAACTTTCTCCGATGGGAACTTTCACTCATCTAATATACTTCATTCAGAGCGTCTTTGATAGCACGAACGATACATTTCACATTCGCCTAACTTTTTCTCCGGTTCTCTTTCCTTCATCTTATCCACCGCAGTGTTGAATGTTCCTAACGTGATTATGCCTCAACAGTTCAACACCAACTTACTTTCTCCCTTTCTTCGTGTTTACACAAAGAAAGTTCTGCGAATCTTTCTCTTTTATGAGCGAAGCATGCAATTCAAAACTACATTTTGCAGTTTGGCACTCCAATCATTCAACTTGGTTCACATCCTTATAATACGAGGCCAAACTGGGAACAAATGCATCTTGTTCGTCACGATACTCGTGTTTGTACCATTATATTTAACAGTGAGTATATTATACAAGTTGTTACACAACCAGAGTCTCATAAATACATCGGAGATATGTCATTATCATTCACGAAAAAATAGGAAGATAGTCGAAGATGAGGGGAATGGATGGAGTAGATCTGGAGGAGATTATTTACAGCTTGTATATCTTCCACCCAATTTCTCAAGTAGAGTCAGTGATGATAATATCTTCCAAGACTCAAAATTATCTTTGCGGACATAAATCCTTGGGGAAGAAAGTTTTTTCCTACAATCGAGTCGTACATTACATACGGGCAGTTGTGGCTGAGCATAACTAACTTACTTTTTTTCCTAAGCCTGGCTTTCTCTCTTCCTCCGTTTGCAGGACTGAGCGATACTTCGAAACTACCAAGAAGACTACTAAAGACTACTAACAGAAACCAGACTAACTCGGTAAGACTGTCTCAGTGGCTAATGCCCCCCGGATTTAAGGAAAAACTCCACAGAGAAGATGAGTCTGGAAATGATGAATGCTTCAAGCTTAATATATTTTCTTGTGGTAGTTGCTTAATTGAGAGCTTTAATACAATCCCCTGCGGTGTTAGTGGCAGTGGCCACTCACTTTATTAATATATCGGTTATATTATTCTCTCTCCCCCTCATTGTCAAACACCCCTACATTTATTATTTTTGTCAGGACATTTCTCAAAGTGTTCATATCTATATTATTGATCTTCCAATCCTCCTTGCAGTTTAGAAGTAAGCCAAGTCAATATTATCAACCTGAGGGATTGCGACTCTTCATTGTCCAAAAAGTAGGTGGAAAAATGCTCCCTGCAATTTATAAATCTCCTGTGCCTTCATAATAATATTTATTATGGGACAGCTCAAAACTTTCTCTTCAATTTACAGCTCCCTCGATTCATTTTTCACGATACCGTGACCTTCGATCAGGACTTAAGTGTCTGTGTAAAGTATGAAGTATAAAGTGTGGCACCTTAAAGTTGAAGGAGAGAGACTATATAACTATATATACTCATCCGGTGGAGGTATATAAATATTCACATAGCACTTGAGTATAATGGTGAGCACTGGTTTAATAGTTTGGCAGCTGCGGAGAAAGTATAAGGAAAGTTAATGGGAGAGGAGAAAACGCCGAGTAGGAAGAAAGATGAAAAGTGGAAGGAGTGACGTCAAGCAAGTGTAAAGTAATATGCATTGGTGGACCTGGACCTTTCTAAATGTAAAGGGCCGTGGGAGTTGCCGAGAAGATATTGGAACTTTTGACAACAGCTATATCATAAAAGTAAGTACTTAGTTCGTTTGTAACTCGACCGAAACGGGACTCAAGAATTCAGCTCATCTTTCCCCTGCCCTATCATAACGAAATCCTCCTTCACTCTAATCTCACTCCAGAAGAGTTCTTTCTCCAGCCAAATGCATCCTTTATGTTGTTCCTCCGTCTCACAACTAAAACATCCTACTTTACTACTTCCATGACATGACTTTCAATCGAAGACTGTCAAAGATGTGCTTCTCTCTTTACAAAACATCCATCCCAATACAATACACTGACCCAAGCGTTGTCACTTAAGACTTTTCGCTACATTTAGTCCGACTTACAAGTCCTCTAGCTTCGGTGTCGAGAAGAATGTTCGTGGATGGATGTCTGCGATTTCGTTGTAGCTGAGGTCTCTGAAAGGACACACATACATAAGCTTTTTTATTATTATACAAATACATTTAGATAACCTATTGTGCCAATGTACGCATTAGGCTTGAGTACACACACATCGACATCGCCTACTCATCTCATGTTCGACTTTTTAAAGCAACTTGTCACAACATTTGAGTGTGAGTGATTCACTTACAAGTTTCGGAGGTTATTGAGTCCAAGAAACGTGGAGGCTGTGAGTTTAGTCACACGATTCCGGTTCAGATGTAAGTCATGCAGTTCTGTTAAGTTTTGGAACGACTTTTCTCCCAAATCCTCCAAGTCATTTACACTCAGTTCGCTGAAACAAAGACAAATCATTTCTAAGTTTGTCAAGATTCACCATCTGTTGCAATCTTATTATTAACAAACTAGGAGAAGAAAGAAAGTTCGATTCTTCTTGAGATAGGAAACATTTCTCACACTCAATATTTTAGGCACTGTCAAAAATCTCCGCATTTTGGCAGCTGTTTAGTTTAGCTTGACAAAGGATGTCTAAAGTCTAAACTGATAAAATAAAAATATACAAAAGATTCAAACGGGGAAAACTTACAGGATTTTGAGTTCCGAGCAATCATCAAAGCGTGGCAACTGGCGAAGATTATTAGACTTGAGATCTCTGAAATATGTTTAAATTAGAATTGAATGAATAAAAAACTAACAAAGCGTATTATTAGGCGAAGATTCTTTAATATTTATGCACACTACAACATTTGATTTGATAAGAAACACGCTCAATCAGAGAGATGGGACATAAAATCCGGGCGAATTTGCTGACGATATGGGAAAGCCATTGCAATTTGCAGTGGGAAAGCAATGGTAGTGAAAATAACGACATTAAATGGGGAAGGAAAGTCCGTATTCATGTGCACGTGTAAGACGCATAGATTGTTATTTGGCCATTCCATCCTCTTCATCTCACTTACAGTTAACTCGGTTTTAAAGAGAAATGGGAAAGGAACGGAAAGTCGTGAAGGGAAGAGGAAAGGGAAAATTTATAGTGGGACAATGCATCTTTATGCCCCATCTCCAATCCAAATCTAATCCGACTTTATTTCGAGGAGACTGAGGGTCGTCATGTCGTCAACAGTGGTCGTCTCTCCTTTTTAGCTCCACCACGGGCAGTTTAGCCTCTTGAGCCGTTCCAAAACTAACTTTGCCATTTTTCTTTATTCTTCCGATCTTCTTTCTTTCAGTTTCAGATGTTGTCAAAAAGTTGAAATCGCATCCTGCCCTGACAGACCTTTCATACTCATTCTGATCAGACTTTGGTCATACTTCCCTCTTGTCTAAGGTCGTTTATTCTCCCTCACAAGAAAAATGTGATTTTGCGAGGAAAGTTCTTAACCTTTATTCTACTTGTGGGTTTATTGCTGCAGTATGGCTATTTCTCTTTCCCAAACTTCATTCCTTTGTACACTTTGTATAATTCCCTATTCCTCCATCTCCATCTCTCCGATTTCATGCTTTGATACTTTGAGAATTCGTTGTAGTGTGGGCGAAAACTACGAGCTATTATAAAGTAGGAACTTATCACATAGATTCGTTTGAACTTACAGACTTTTGAGTTTAGGAACCAGCGTGCAGAGATTAGAAGGTATGTATTCCAACGAACACCGATCCATACGCAATATCTCCAGTAAATTAGTCCCAGTTAAATCCGGGAAGTCCGTCAAGTTTTTCACGTCTGATAGGATCCTAGAAAGACAATTAATAAATTACTACTTGTAAATCCAAACTGAGCTAATGGGAAGCAGTTTATATGGCACACAAAACCCTTCAGCCTTTCAGGTGGTTTTGTAAAATTAGAAATGCATGGGTTGTCCCAAGTAGCCAGCTCATGAATCGTTTTCACCGTCACTTTCACTTGATACTTATCACCGTACGTTATTCATATTCATGCTAAGTAGCTTATGAAGCCAACCGTGGGTTTCCTCTACATTAATATTTGAATCACGGATTATCGCAAGATTTGCAAACTCCTCTCTTTAATGTTTAACATGACTGTACTGCAAATAAGACCGCACGCCCACCACCATACAAATCCCTGCACACAAGTCATGCATCATTTTACTCACAGTTGCATCTAAGTGTAACATGCAAATTGGGCGACGTGGGGCACAAAACGTACATACATACATACAAATGTACATTTTCGTTGTTAAAGGAAATTGGGGAGTACCCTGAAGACTGGATATTTGAATTCATATTCATCATAATTGCTTTCTCCCAACTCAACCGCTTTGTTTGCTCACAAGTTTTCACCTTAAACGAGAAGAAAGGAGTCTCTCATGTTTGTCTAGGAGGGCTGTGCTTAACTAAGCAAAGCCGTTTTCAAATTGTTGAGTGGCAGAGATTACAGCGTGAGCCTATTGTGTGTGTGTGAGGCCAGAGTGAAAGTGAATTTTGCGTGGAATAGGGAAATGAATTTGTTTGGAAGCTAAAGGTGTCTTTTCATGGGTGAGGGAAGGGAAGAATTTAATTTAGATTCCACAACCTGTCGTCGAGGTCTGCCTTCCTGGCCATTAAACTGTCCTCCTAACATGAATCTATTTCCATACGAAGACTTTCTAACTGCGTACTAATTCAATAGAACTGGAGGAGGATAGAAAGTATAGAAGAAACTGCTGTTACAACAATTCGAGGAGACTACTTGCTTCTTCTCCCAAAGACTGGAAAAGAGAACTTTCTAATGACAAAACTTAACTTGTCCTCTTAAGCAATCTACTTATACATGCCTTAGAGATAAAGGTGATAAGTCAAAGTCGATGGTGCAACTTTCTCCTCAAACATTCTCCAGATAGAGAGAAGGCCTATCAAACACCGCAACTTTTATCGTCCTTTCCTCTGTAACTCTCTGCACAAGAGTGTCGTTGCTTTCACTCGGTGAAAAGGATAATGTGAGAGAACTAGAGGTTTTTTATACTTCTTGGAAAAAACTATATTATTATACCAAACTTATCATAAGGATACTTTTCTTAGGGCGATGCACTTTTAGTTGAGGTGGAACAACCTTTATTATAATTCGGCGTGTAAAATATTTGCTACCAAGACTAGATTCTTGTAGCATTGGTAGTAGAGAGTAGACACACTTATTGACGAAGGCTGAGGTTTTGAGCGAGCAGGAGAAAGTTATTATGCAGTGGGGAGCTAATTAAGGGATGATTAATTGAAGAACTTACAGCTTCCTGAGGTGTGGAAGGTGTGAGAATCCCTGCGGGTGGATGAAGCGAATCGGATTTCCTCGCACTTGCAGAAACGTAACTCTCGGGATAATTTGATGAAACGGGATGTCAACTCGAGTGATTCGGTTGTTTGCCAAACTTCTGCAGGGAGTACAAAAGAGAACACTTGTCTCACCATTTAGTAAAGTCATTAGCGCTTCCTTTCATTCTCATATTTGGCCTGCGAGACCAGAGTAACTGCCTATATGCTACATTACACACACGAGTCTAATAATCTGCCATGTTAATCCCGATCGGCAGTATAATTTCACTCTATCTCCTTTTCGTATCTCTTCCGGAACAAACTTATCAGTGTCATTGCATTAGACTCTCTCGTTCTGCTGAGCATCTCTCAGGAGAGTCTCATTCATGGAAATCTGTTGTGTCTTGTCTCCTTTCTGAGCTACTTCCTATTAAACGCCGAGTCACACACGTGCCTGCCTGCACTTCTTTGCAGCTTAACTTTTCACTATTTCTCACTTTTTACTCAAAGCTAAAAATACTTTGCAACTTGTTTTCCTCCGCTTTCCTCAAGTTCATGAGCATTTACAACACGTACACTTGCTGTGACACTTCTTGCGAGAATTTACTTTCAGGAGTTTAACTGTAAACTGTACAAACTTAACCGTAAACTGCAGGAACTCCAGTGCAACAACAGAGTTATGACTTTCTTTAGTAGGATAAACTTGCTCCGTAACTTACAGTTCTTGCAGGTGAGGCAATTTCTCCAAACCCTTTGGTACTTCTGTCAACCTATTGCTGTTGAGTTCCCTGTTAGTTAACAAACACAATGATGCTGATAAATCAACTGGAATTTCGTTTTCATCAACAATGCATTTCATTTATAGACACACAATGAGACTTCCATTTGCCGAAGTGAAAGAATGAGCGACAATCACTTACAGGAGCTCCAAAAACTGCAATCCCTCAAACGCATCATCATTTATCCTTTCAATGAGGTTGTGTCCCAATAATCTGAAATGAGAAATATTTGACAGAGTAATTTGTATCCTGAACGAATCTAAATTAATTAGTCTGATGGAACAAAGTTGTAATTGCATTTGTTCTCTCGTGTATAAAAGCAAAGTACACAGCGATCATATCCTGTGAGTGTTTTTGTAGGAGGCAGCGTGGAAAGCAATCTTTTATCTTGAGAGATAATTGTGACGTAAGCGAAGCGAAATATGAAGGAGGTTTTATGATTCACCCGTCATCAACAGGCTACATAAATTACTCAAGTAAAGTCTTGAAGACACTCGAAAGCCGAGCTGCTGTAGCTTCAGATGAAAATTACCTCGAAACTGCCACCAACATTCTAGCAAAGTTAAGGAAATGACTTCGAGGAAAAGAAAGCTACAGCAGCCCACTTTAACTCTCTTCGTTTGAACGTAGAAACAACTTGAAAAGATAAAAAACAACGCATTTCGAGATCGAGTAGTAGGCCATAGTCATAAATGGCTTTATCATGAGAAGACTTGCGGAAAACAAACGAGTGGAATGTCAAAGGCCTTCTTGTCAAAAGACTCGATGAGAAGTAAATTAAACCTAAACTACGTACAGAGACACAAGTGTGTGTGTAGTTAGCAAAGAAAACATGTAGAAAAGAGTGTGTCTTCCATTCCAGGAAGAAGAAGGAGTAAAAGAAATCGAGAGAAGTGTACGTGTGTGTGTTCTTTGCGACAATAAACAATGCAGTTTTGAGGATCTAACGAAGATAATGAGAGGCTATATAACTGTCACAGTAAATCACAAGTTTTAAGTTGTGACAGAATGAGGCTGACATTCTCCGTCGTCTTTTGTATGAGTTACACTGCTGGACTGAGTCAACAAGAGACTTAAGGAGGAGTCAGCATACTCTAAAGATTTCGTACAATCAGACCGCAAAATCAAAGTTATGAAGCAAAAAATCTCGAAATCTTGAACGGAAAAAGCGCACAGTGAGGAAGAGTGACTTACAATCCTCTGATTCGGGAGTTGTTATGCAGAATACGATCTTCCAGATGGGTGAGCCTGTTGTGCTCCAGGTTGCTGGAAGAAACAATTCATTTTATTATCATTCGTTTCCGGCCACAGAACCTCATTCCTAAGAAGGAAGTGAACACTTGCTACTTTCACTTTCCACTTTAAATTCATGTGCAATATTTCACTGGTTACTTTCAGGTTCGGACTTCTATTTGATCGCCTCTACTCTATCAATGCAACTTTTGTAAGTTTGTAGTTATCGAACAGTAACAAAATAACACGCCACTACCAATTTATTAACAACATTTTTACAATCCACATTTACTAGGTACTGATCCACTGTGAAAAACAATATCTTGTTGAATGCACAGAAATAAATGACGCGGGTAGATGTAATTTCGTACATCATATTTTTTACAGATTTGTGAAAGGAAAATCATCTCCGGGTACAAATAGAAAACTAATCCAGCAAGTCTATTTCAAACAAACATTCGTAACAAATAGAATTAGTTTCGACCGTATTCATGATGATGACAGTAACCGAAGCTTCAAAGGGATTTCTGTTGTTCTTGTGTACTTTATTCTTCCTGGAACGATTCAGATGAGAATCGAGAGAGATAATAATAATTGTTGGCTTCATTTGGGACCATACACAAATATTTTAGTGGGTCTTCCACGTGTCGAAAATCAGAATGGGCCTATGGATCATTCCGACTAAACTTGTGTGCTAGATGAGTGCTTCACTGGATTGCTCCATTTGAGGTATAAAAGCACTTGAGGATGAGGAATGATTGTCTTTATAGGCGCTAAAAAGGTATGAAACTATCTGTGGTGGTCGTTTAGCCAGCCCGTCAGCCCAATTATCAAGAACTTATGGAACTAGCTACGGGAAGAAAGAATAATAGGAGGGAGAAAGACTTCTTCTAACTGATTCGTCCTAGTTCAGTAGTAAAAGACATCTCTACGGCATTCGGTGAAAGTGGAAGCAATTTGCTGTATAATAAATGCCCACATTTCTACCTCAGAATCGTTTTCATTGCCGAAGTCCTTCAGTGCAACACATTAATTCAAAATGATTTTACTACTTC
>JAQGAC010000411.1:0-25422 GCA_034696585.1 Isotomurus maculatus
CTCCTGACGAGATTAACTAGGTTTACTTGCATCGTTGACGCAGTTCTACACAAGCTCATGTCTGAATTGACTTAATACAGCTTTTTCAGCAATCATGATTACAGTTATTGCACATGTAAAACTTGCGTACTATACTTTCCCTTAAACCTCAAGGACTGTAAAAGAAAATACTGGTGAAAGTTGAGTTTGGAACAGACAAATGTTTCAGAACGAGACGCACGCAATGATGTTCAAGTAAAAATTATAATTATGTTGTGACATGACAATTATGTTTTAGTTGGATTGGTGCAACAAAATGAGTAATTAAATATCACACGAAGGTTTGCTAATGAAGGTAGCTTAACGACTTGATAAACTCTGAAATTAAATGAACATAATCTCAATCTTCATGCGTCATGCGTGTACCAAAGACTGTGTGCATGGAATGAGAACATGTAGGGGGTCGGTGTGTTTGAGTTGGGTGTAGATGACGAATTTCAGATGTAAATTATCCGCTTATCCTGTAAAAGGTATTCATAAGAATTATAAGATGTCTGTGTTGAGAGTGTTGAGTAAGGTCAAGAGTTTCAAGAGAATTATAAAGCAGTTTCAAGTTGCCCCTTGATTTTGCTTTCTCTCGAATGAAGTCTTTGCTTGCAATTAAAAAAGTAAGTGAGTCTATGAACGCTAAACTGTCTTCGTCCTTATTGACTTAAATACATAGACTAAATATAGATCTAGATAGATTCAGGTAAGTTGGGGTTTTCCTTTATCGTTCAGATTATAGTAGCATTTCTTTTCAAAAAACTTCAATCAGATAAAATTTAGTCCCAGCCAGCATGAATTAACTTCAACTTTCCCCAGACCATGAGTGTAGTGGATGCTTTTAATTCACTTAGCATAAGCTAAGCACGTCCACTTTCATCTTGTCAAATATGACTGCGATAACGATGAAATTACGGGGGTGAGGATTGAGGATTAAAATTCTTGTAACCCTCGCAGCACATCTCTTCTGCATCTGCTAGGATGACATGACCATTAGAACGTAATTATTAATACTGCCAGTCCCACAGTGAAAGCAAATTTTGTGTGAGACCAGGGAAGACCTAAGCACCACAAAGAACCTTCCCCGACGTAGTGACGCGTATGTTGTATGGATGTACGTCCCACTATGAAGCATCAAAAGAACACCTCTAGACTCTGGAACTCTAGATAACAAACACTTCTTCGTCAACACGGACAGGGGGACTCTCGGATCAGTATAAAACCCGAGGTGATGCAAGATTCCATTCTCATATTGTTCTCACCATTGTCACCTTCCAAATCAACTGGTAAGGCAGGCATCTTACGCAACCCACAGCCGGCTCATTCGGAACACACAATCGTGGGAAAGCAGAGACGCTCCTACAGAAATAGTTCACAGGAAAAAAGACTACCTCACACTTCTACCCTTTTCAAAGCAATCAAGAGAAAAGCCCCATTTACAACACATTTTGTCTAATTCTTTCTCCAGTATACTACGAACGAGAAACATTCTTCACGGAAACTAAAACTTTCTTCTGTCTCACTTTCACTTCAAACTTACTTTCACCCACACCAACGTTCAGGGATTTGAAATACAAGAGCAACCATTTAAACCACTCATTGCTATTACAAGTAGTTTCAACCTGAATCAGTCCATTGTAGGCCAAGAGAAAGCAGAGGTGATTTTACAGGAATTGCAAGTGGACACCAACTGTGCGGAACGAAGACAATTTATACAACTTTCCCCTTCATTTACAGGTGAGAGTGCATTTGTACCTTGCGGTTTTCTGAGAGACCTGCTTCTTTGTTCATTTGATTTGCGGCTTCGGTTCGTTTCGAATTTTAAGTTTTCGGAAGTTGGAGATGATGGTTTTGTGACAACTATTCCCAGAACTAGAAATTGCATAATGCAGTATGCTTTCTCTTCATTTCACACTTGGTTATAGTTTTTACTTTTAAATCGAATTCTAAAGACTTGGGATTCATTATTCACTAATCTTATGAATTGTATTATTTAGAATTCATCTTTAGTCTCTGAAGTAAGCTGACCACGTCAGAAACCAGCAGTCAAGATGGCAATTTCGATTCTGAAGGAACACACAAATATCCTCAGATTGACATTTGTTGGGTTGACCGTCCTTCTTCTGTGGGGAGAAGTAAGACAAGCTGAAGGTGAGTGTGGAGAAAGTCTTCTCTGTTTGTTAAGTAATGTTGGAAGTAAAATTTACTAAGCTGATCTCTATTTTGTGCACTCATCGCTACAAACCTTTAATATGCAAAAAGTATTATACCATAATGCTATAATCGATGTGGTAAACCCCAAAGGATTAGTAATTATGATAATTCAGATGATCTCAATCCCTTCCTTTGTAGAGTCTTCTGAATATAAGTCTTTCATGAAATTAGCGAATAGGAAGGAAGGTCTCGAGTCATTTAGCATCGTTTTATGTGCACGAGTTGCAAAACTAATTAACACTAAGACTTAAGTAATGAAACGTGATCATAATTGCAAAAATTGCAATTAATTTACTATTAACATTTGCCCAACATTAGCGGAATTGTGAGTCATTCTCGAAAATACATTGAGATTTTGAGATCATAAGAGAAGCTTTGTATCTGAGGAATCGGGGAATGTCGGTCAGACAAGTCAGGGCATTTGAATCTCCACTTTTGTATAATTAAGAAGCTTCACCAACTCCAGGAAGTGACAACATTAAACTAACCCAGAAAGCTAGGCATGCCACGTTAACTTTAGAATATCAATCCCAAGTAGCTAATGTAATAAAAGGCCTGAAATCACTTTACCAGCCCGGAGCCATCCTCTTTCATTCATCGTCCCTCTTGTTCGTTGTCATTACTTAAATACACACTGACATTGCAACTCTGTTCAAAGTTATTTGTGCACAGAAATGTAAAGCCATAAAGTGTAGCATGCTTAGGAGAATTATGGAAATTGACATTGACAAAGATATTCATGGACATCAAGCCATGATGTATTATATAGTGTCTCTCCACTCATACTTTAAGTCCATATTCCTCGTCCTCGCTGCATTGTACAAAATATTGATGAAAGTCGTGTGAGTCTACAAGTGAAGCTACAAGTAGGATTCATAGTAGTCACCTACCCATTCATTTACTGAATCCTTGAACAACAAGCCTCCTGTTGAATTTCTCCGGTACATATAGGTTTGATACTAAATGAATACGGCACGAAAATATTATGTCCTCATAATTTCCGATGGATTCTTGCACTCACCCACTCACACACACACACATAAAGAGTCAACTGTCAACAGTAACTCCCTTCATTTATTCGCCTACTCTCTCGTTCCACCTTTTAATTGTAACACAAAGGATCATTACCGCCGCCCATTAACAATGATAAATGGAGTCATACACAAGACCCAACGAAATAAAATTCACTTTCATTCCCAGAATCCAAAATCGCCCAGGACATCAAATGTATTCAGTCAACACAAGCCTGAATTAACACTAATTAAAAATTCGTTTCATTTCCGGAGTCCTTGTCTAACGTTCCGGTTAATTTTTACTTGAGTTTTATACATTCACGAGAAGTTGTAAGCACCGCACTATCATTTCTACGTGTAATGAAACCTGAAACCGTGTGTGTCTTGTCATCAACGTTAGAATGAGAAATTTCACATTCCATTTGTATGGTGATTTCCACAGCTAATGGATTTGGACCTTAACACATTTATTTTGTATTGTACAAGTGTTTTTTGGCGTTTGAACAACTTTCCCCTTAGTACTGCGTATACTTTCCAATTATTCACTTTATGGAATCTGCTATTCCCTCATCTCCTTCCCCAGCTTCCAGTCCTTGTTTGTATGATACAACGCTTTAAAACACGAAAAGGTTTTCTACGATACATGGAGTACACAGTGAAAGTTTCCACTTTCATAAAAGATTTACAACATTCAACCAATCTCATCAGAGGGTCTAAGTGTACCTTTTACTTTCAAAATTAAGCCTATTTGCATTCATTACTTTCACAGAAGAGCTCCAAGTTTATTTTAGACGACAGAGAGGATTCTGCTGAGAAAATGAAAGTATAGAGTTTTCAGTTTCGATGTGGTGGTAGCGAATTTCAATCAACTTACTAAGTAGATTTTAGATTTATTAGTTTTGAAAGACAAAAGGTTATTCTTAGGTGTTTTCTCTATCTTTTTATCTCAGAACGCAGAGGAGGAAAGTAGGTATGTAGAAATCGCGTTGAAAAATGTTGGTTTATGCTTTCCATTTTCGCATATGACTGGACTGCTAGTGCGCTACTAACTACGAACTACAATAAGACGTCACGAGCGAGTTGAAAAATTTGAAACAAGATTGAAAAGTAAGTTGCCCCATATTTTAGCACAAGAATTTAGTTACAAAATCCAATCTACACCCCGATCCCCGTACTTTCGACCTTAGGAATTCTAAAAGCGACTCTAATCCGATAACTTTTACTTTGTGCAGCTCTTAGTGGCACTTCTAACAATTTCTATGTGCATTGATTAGATTCCTAACCTTTTGAACGAAACATTTAAAGATCAAACGGGCGGAGGTGTATTGAATTGATATTACATCATTAGCAGCGTATCAGCACTCAAATTCATGTCCCGAATAACTCACCTCCAAGGATGTGTGTGGGAGTTTGGAAGTAACGTATGGCCTTACGTGCGATCCAAAGCTGAAAAGCTAAAAGTATCCACCAAAGTCAAACATTTGTTATCCTTTCAGTTTGGCTAAATGAAATGAGTTGTATTTGGTGAGAGAGTAGAAGTCTCTGGAGAGGGAAGGGAGCCTGAATGAATCGAAGCAAGATATTAAATTGAATAGAGACGAGGCGAGTAGCAATAGCAGCAGCCGGGCATGAGGACCTGAGACTGCAGAGAAAACTTATGGATGAAAGAAAGTAGTTAGAATTTAGAAAGTCTGCTTTTGAATATAAACCGAAGGAAATAAAGTTGTCCAAAAGGGCAAAAATATTATGATTACTTCTCAGATTTCTGGTTCTTCTTCAACAATTGGAATAAAAATTGGCAGAGTAAGGTTAAAGGTAAATGTATTGAAAGAAAGCTGCTGGTTGTGGGTAAGAAAGAAGCAAAGAAGTATCTCATGATTTCTCAGTGCAATATATGTAACACGATACTTTCCTTGCATTCGTACGTCTCTCCAATTCAAGATAGTTTACTCGTAAGTAAGAAAGGGTCGTTGGATATCTAAAAGTGCTTTCATTTCGCTCGTTCGTAATAATCATTGTATTTCATGAGTGAATAAGGCGAGTAGAAAAGTTCATAAATTCTAATCCGTAATCCCATCCAAATCTCGGAGGGCAAACATCATCCCTTGTGATGATTACCGGTGTAGTGGTAGAAGTGGTCGTTGCTGAAAGCCAAAACGACCAGTTTAACGAGGTGAAAGAGAACACTTTCCTGTGCTTTCGGAACTGTAATAAATAAGCAACATTCACTAAAGCCTGTACGCTGAGTCTTAAGCATACAGAAGGTACTTTTGAGGTTGACTACTCGTAGCAAATATCAATCTATGAGTAGAATCAATCTATGATTCATCAACAGAAATGCTAATCTAGCATCTAACAGTTTCTACAGTTTGTACTCTGGGTCATACGAGGATGTAATCGGAATTCAGAGGAACATTCTACGAAGAAAATTTATTCCGATTTCTGTATAAAGCTGGTTTTTGCGTTCCTGTTTTTCTCGCAGTATTTACAGTTTAGTTGATTTCCACAAAATTCCCTCAACTGTTTGACAAACAGTTTTCCCTCTTCCTTTCTACTGGCTGGCAGGAAGCATACTTGAAGGTGAAATCGTAGTTCATTTTTTACAGCGGAGCTAAATGCATTGCTCATTTCACCTGTGGGATTGCAAAGTGAAAGCAAATACACAACACTCGTATTAGATACATGAGAGTCCTTTTTTCTTGCCAGAGAAAACACTAAGGATTGCCAGGTAGGGCAGAGTCTGAGTGAACAAAGTTATGGTTATGTACTGCTCACTTATTGCAGATAAGACTTTATTATGACAGAAGAGAAAGTAGACTCATTGTGAACCTTTTCCTTTTGTCCTTTCCGTTGCAATAATATTATTTCATAAAGCATACATACATATAGAAAGGTGTGCTGCTCGGATGATTTTCCGTGCTGCGGACTGCCGTGTACCATTTCTTGCTGTTAGATGACAATAGAAAGGAACGAAATTACTATTTCCGTCATATACTTATTATTAAAGATAAAAATTCAGGTTCATTAGAAATGATATGTCTGGTGAAATCACGGAGAAACTACACAAGACCCCAAGTATTACCGTTCTCAGATGACACAGAAGTTTGCTCTGCACACATTTTGCAGTCCATTCACGTTCAATGGGATTAGAAATTCTATCAAAGCATCTTATACATTCGCCCACGCACAAGGAGACGAGATTTGAAACAAATGCTTGTTGTCTTTATCTCATTATTAGTCTTTCCGACCTCCATCTTCTAAGAACCATGATTATCAACCATGTCAATAATTCTTATTGATTCTGCTCAAGCGTTCCTTTTGTTGGTTCTTGTCTTTACAAACTGACAAAGCCTCCAAACGTCCAAACACTTACGAACCAATTTCACAGTAATTTGTGGTTGAGATTTAATCAGCTTGTGTCTAATTTATTTAGCTGGATGCCAAAGATTCGGTCACTCTTGTTTTGGTGCACATGGGAAACGAGCCGAGATTCCATCAGCGGCAGCTGCAGCTTCTGGTTTGGAGTTAGAAGGGATAGGGAATTACAATAGTCGTCCTGTGGAATACGAATCCCTTCCTACGAACTACAACAATCGGATTTCTCCTTACTTGATTGATTGGGTACTCTCATCATTAATTATGTGCTAAGCAAACACTCGATTGCCATGAGTTAATTCTCTTTATATTTGCCTCATCCAGATCATGTCCATGCGTCGAGGTGAACCCAGAGAATCTCCGCAGCTCCAAAGGGAGGATATCGAGGTTCGAAGGAAGTAAGCGATGGGTGAGGAAAGTAGAACATACATGCAAAGTTTACTTTTCATTGTGATTGAACCGTTGAACGTGTAAAATATTGCATTCGTTCGTTTATATTCTACCATTTGGGAGATTTAAAAATACTTTTCTCGGTAATAAAATAAATGTTGAATGTGTTTAGTGGTTATTTGAACTTAATTAGTGCGCATCGTTTAACTTCATTCTTGCAGAGATGTTATATTCTAGTCTCTAGTGGAAATGTAAACGAATAAAGTTACCTATTGCACTTAAGTATATTGTTACATGTTAAACGTGGAGTTTCAATGTAGAAGAAGTTTCGATTACCGTAATGAATAGGATCAACAGGTATTTCTGTAATTATTAGCTAATGTCCATGTAATGAATTAATGAATAGCTAGGGATTCAAAGTGTAAATGGTAATTTCTGTTTAAAATCTTCATTTGTATTAAACTTCTAGTAGGTAGTTAGTGCTCCCAGAGTATATGTTATGCATATATATACTTTATAATAGTAACTGTAATACACAGGGGAACTGTTCTTCTGCTTAACTCGTTGTTCATCGGCATCATCGGTAATCATTTTGACTCCACCAATTAGATTAATTAGTGCTTAGTTATTGTATGAATAATACACACATGCTTTCACCGATTGTAAATTCATGTAACTAAAATAAACCAAATTGTTGCTTCTCTGCTCATAATAAGAGAACCTTAAAGTTTATTAAATAAATTGCTGATTGGAATACAGAAACTCATATTGTGTGTTTTTACAGTATTAGAAATTTATCGACACTACATTCTACATCAATAGGTTTTATGCATACTAGTGCATACTACACTATAAAATACGGTTAGCCTTTACACAAATTGTAATTCATTAAAGACTATAGGTGATAGGCATTGAAACTAATTTACGGAAAGACAGTTATTTATGTATTAATTTTTCTAGTTGTTTTTCAAACAGTTCAATTTCAATTGTTACCGTCTCTATCTGTAAATTAAGTTTTGCTCTCTTCCTTTTGCTTCTCACTAATCTCGCTCCACTTTTCGAATCGAACAAATGATTCTAACTTCTAATATTACTTAGAGTACCTTCACAGTTAAGTCATTCATTCACCAAATTAGATTTTACAGCTTCAACTTTCTAGGACAAGTGTGAAACTACGTAGACAGGGAAGCTATATGGATCTAACATTTACTTACGGAAAATACTTTAGTTGTAAACATGCAAATATGACTAGTAGTACACATTCTCTTATCCAACATGTCATTACTGTCATTAATGACTTTGAAAGTACAATCTACTAATCACACAATCTCTGATATCATGTATCGTAATTTTGAAATTACATAACATTTTGTTCACTATTATTTTGATTCTGATGCATATAGTTTTCCCCATATTAGTTACTAGAATAGCACAGTACTTCTCTTATTGTAAATTGTTTATTCTTACAGTTATGATAACTTACTCAGGGTTGCCAGTGCCATTAAACCAGGAAAACCTTCACGGATAGTGATGAAAGGAAAGGTTATTTTGACATCTGTACGGCACCAGCAAAAGCAAGTACTGTTGAGTTTCATCAGAAGTTTTTAAAAAGTGCCTACAGTTCTATGTAAGTCTAGTACAAATCATCCGTTTCTTCCAAGGATTCTTTTCGTGTGGGAGGAATACATGAGTCATGATAAATTTTACTTTCTCTATTCACACACACACGCAAACAAGTTGACGTCATCCTTACAGTACTATTCATGACGTAACAACTCAGAGAAACCCCACAAGAAGACGTGTTTTATTTACATTTTTATGTTTATACGTAAAATGAGATTCAATTTTGCTACTACGAGGGGTCCAGAATATTTAAAGGCAAACTTAGATAATATGGGGGGCAGTAATAAATAATCTCAATTCTTCATGTGGATGTGGCATACATCCGGCTCGCGTTATAACAATGGATACCGCTCACATGTAACTTCTTGCTGTGACTACTCCCAAACTCACAACTGTCACAACTATTAAGCTACACAAAGAAACTTGAGAAATTCTTAGTCTAGAACATTTAAATTTATTATGTAAACATCTACCTGTTCCATGCAGCTTTTAATTTCTTAAGTAAATAATGAGGCAAGAATCATCTCTGTAAGTAAGTGTGCCACTGACAAATGTTGAGTGTCTGCAGAATTATATACATTTCTTCAATCTCAGGAATTTGACTTCGTTCAGAATTAAATTATCCTGTTTACCTAGCATCTTTGCATCGTTTAATCTCCTTGTTTATACACGTTAATCTTTTTACACTTGCATTCGTCTTGAAGAGGCTCAAACATAATATTATGTTCCTTTCCTTTCCTGTTACCATTACATACTTGACGATTTGCTTAATTAACGGTAGACGACTATAATTGCCTTATTATAATTAATAATATTGTTTTGTAGCCTGTAATTGACAACCTTCCAAAACATCGTGACACATATTTATGACAGGAGAAAAGTTTAACATAAGTCACAACAACTTGCAACAACTCGTAACATATTGACACATTAATAACAGAATATTTCTCTGACTTAGAAATCTCAGTGAGTCTTTCACAAGCTTTCCTTCATTCATAATCTTCATCGACAATTCTTCAGTGGGGTCTAGATTCAGGTAAAATGTCGCAATGCAATCTTACATACTTCTGAGTTTCTGCAAGAAGCTTTTCAGTTTGATTTGAGACTGAGGATCACGGCGTATCTGCACGGAGTAAGGTGAAAGTTGTAAGGGTGAGTGTGAGATCAGTTGGGGTTGAGAGAGTTGAGACTGAGACGGCATCTTTGTGTGGGAGGTGAGACTGTTGCTACTTTGTTTTTGGAACTCCGGGGAATTGTCTTCATCTGCCGAGTTCCCTATGGATTCATTTCTACGTGGATTGTGATGGAAGACAGATAATTTATGTCACACAAATGTTGCTTTGTATCTTTCTTTTTGCTTAATACTTACGAAATAACATTGTCTTCAACGCTGGGAATTGGCTCAGTGTAAAATACAGCTGCAGAAGATGGAGACTTTGACTCGTCAGCAGACCTCTTTCGATCTCGAACGAAGATGGAATTGTCAAAATACGGGTGCTGTTCTTGTGATGAGGAGATCTTTGATTCGTCTGATGGGCTTTCACCGTCTATTTCTTCCATGTCTCGTTTTCCTTCTTGCAATGAGTTTGCTTTGTCTGTTTACGTAATTTATATGTGAAATTGTGGTATCAGGTTAAAGTAAGATTTTTATCAGTAAAGACGTACCAGTTATAATTGTATTCTTTGGCCATGATGAATAAGACTCTTCATGATTGGAAATAGAATTACCGTCACCACCACTCAGGATTCTCGTGCCAAGGATGCCTGCAGCGAGTTGTGTGTCTCTTGGATGAGGAGGAGACCTTGTCAGAAGCCCATTTCTCTTTTCTTCAATTCTAATGTACGCTTTATTGTTAGAGGTGCCACCAAGAGGGTAAAGAATGTCATGAGGCTTAAGAACATTATTCTGCCCCTTCCAGTTCGCCATGGTTGTCATCATCATCGTCGGTGCAAGTCTAACAGGTGGATGTAGCGGTGAACCCGTGGGACTTCTTTTATTACTAATGCCAGAAGTACCACTTCCCATTGACGACATCATCATCAGAGAAAGAATCGGCAGTGGGAGAAAGTGGCCTGTGGTTTTATCAAACATCCCAAGTACTTTTGAACTCGATTCTATCGACGATTCTGGGATGGATTCATCAGGGCCGATTTTCCTGTCATATATTCCGTTGGATCCACTCCGCTTTCCGTGACCTAAGCGTATTAGAATGAATCGTCAATGTTATTAAGACCCTTTTGACTCTAAGATTCCAGAGAAGTAACTTAAGACTAGAATATGATTAATATTACTAAAACCAGTTTGGATTTGAACTTTTGAATTTCACCTATTTTCGTATGTAAACAACCATAACTCTGTGTAATTTGAGTCCTGACGTGTCTTTGTCCGTATTATATGTCAGAAATGTCTTCAGTCTTTATTGATTCCTAATGAATGCCTGAAGGAATTTATAATAACTGTAAAGCACACTGGGAAACCTTTCAATTCGTAAAATAATCCGTCCTAATGGACTAGAATCCTTTAAAAACTTGATTGAAATCAAAAGCAAGCAGCCGACGTCGCTTCCTGAGCCTGAAATAAACTAGTAACAAGCTTTTATAAATATGTAACCAGCTAGGGAATTAAATTGCCAAAGATTATTTTACAGAAATAAACGTAATCAGAATATCTCTGGGGCTTATGCAATAACTGATGCCCACATATTTTCTCTCTATTGAATTATAGAGAAAAAGATTTCTAGTGCAAAAAAGTGTTGAAGTGAGGGTCACACATGTCGCCAGTGTAGTTTGAGGAAGTATGAATGTATGTAGCCCCTTTGATTTGGATAGGTCTAACTTGATACTTTGCAAGCACGAATAACACAACCAGAGAAAGTAGAAGGAACATCGTGTATGTAGTCACGCTTTAAGCGAATCCTTCCTCTGTCACGATGGTGTGGAAAAGTGTTTGATTACATCGATAGAGACACAAATCGCACTTACTCGCCTTTACTACCAACCGATTTTGTTTGCTTATCGCATTTGCAGGTAAAACTGACAGGTCGACAGGTGCGTTTTGTGTCACTGGAGCATCAGATGAATAACCTGATGATGAGCCTAACCTAATTTATTCTGGGTGGGAGGACAGACTAACTTTCCCAAAGGAATTCATCAGGATTTTGTTATGATATACACTGCTTACTCCCGTCCCGTTAACTTCTCTATATCTCTGGGGGGAAATCATTCATAATTAATTCGTAGGAATTTTGAAGAAATGGCTTTTCTATGCGGAAGCAGCAGGTGCATCAAAACAATTCTAGGAATAATCTATTAGGTGAATCATCCATGACTTGTCTTTGATGTATAAATAATCAGGTAAACTAAAGCAGAGAGAATGCACAGCCCTCAGAGCTACCCACTCCATTTTATTGATAAATCGACAGCTCCATACTTAGAGCACATCTACTAAAGTGGCTTCAATCACGAAATGTTGGAAAAACTGCTGTCCATGTTAATCAGTAATTCATTTAGTGCATGCTAAAGCCAAGAAATCAATTGTGGTTGAGCTTTCTACTCCCCCAAGATTATTGCTACGTAATGAATTGAGGAAACGAGTCCATCTAACTTATTCTTATACCACGAAAGACGAAATCTGAACTTATCCTCGCTTTCTCTGTTCGTTAATAAATATTTGCGCTCAATAATGAAAATATGGGCTAAATGGAACAAGCTTCTTTTATTATTCACAAGTGATATCTCACATGGATGATTTCTGGATGAGAAAACCGTCTACAGTCTACCATTTTGTCTATTTTTGACTTTAGGAGAATAAATCATCACACAGGAATGATTTATCTCATCACTTAACATGTATTGGGAATAAGATATAGTTCCTCGTGGGCATCAACTATCATTATTCCTCTCTGCATTATGAATATATCATTATGATGAAGTGAATTCCAACAAACCATCCTTACTTACAAAAGTACTTATCAGGTATCTCACCACATTTACTATATTACGTAAGAAGGGTGAAGACTGTGTGCTGTATGAACCTTACTTGTCAAGGTGGGTTGAAAGCTCAGCTTACGTGTGATAATATGTAGAGAACGAAATCCCCAAAAAATGAAATAACCTGGCCATAAATTCTGCCTTACTTTTCACTTTCTCTTTGTTGCCGGAGGGTGTAAATCAGAACATGAAAAAGGGGAAATAAAAATCTCAAGCCTTTTCCCCACAATTTCATCGTACTTTACACTTTTCTGACAATTTCCTTAGTCTCGGCTTATATCACTCACGTGTTCCATATTCCATAATATTCAAAATCACAAATCTGAAGTAAGATGCTTTCTCCTAATGTCATTGTGGATAAAGCTGTATGCAGTATTTGGGTTTCTAAACAATAAAGGCCCACGTACATATTATGTGCAGACACAAATACGTATGCATGTGTGTGTATTATATGTGTAGCTTCTGTAAAACACCACAAAGGATTAAAGAATCCCTGCTGAATCGAAAGGCCATAACAAAGACTTTTATGACACCTGCAAAGGCCGTTTTTATTACATTAAAAGCCATAATTTCGTTCGAGAGAAAGAATTTTTTATAGGAAGAAAGAAGGTTTGTGTGATATGATGATCCGCTAATGCAGGACGATACTTCAAACAGTCTATTCATTGTGTATGTGTGTGTGAAAGTTGGTGGTGGTGCATCATCAAAAGTGTGGCTTTTTATCCAGAAGAAGACGGCTCATCGTCTTACAACTCGATACTTTCTTCTATCCATCGTGTCGAAGTGTGAGATGAGAGGACGTAGGCGAAATGTGTTTTACAAGGGTGGAAAAGTGGAAACGGATGATTTAGATGTGCAAGAAAATTACGTGTGTGGGTTTTGAGTCAGAACCTCACATGAGCTGCAGATTACATGGGAAAGAGGCAAGGTGCAACAGGTTTTCAATATCTACTTTCTACTTCTACTTTCACTTCACAGTAAAGAGTAAACCAACACCTTCGACGAGGTCATGTGTCTCTTAGATTAAGAAACGAGTCACTAGACAATACACTAATGCTGTTTAATGGTAATGGAATGTCCAGATTGATTGCTCTCTCCTTCTCACACATATTTTGGTTCCTAAAATCCATTAACTAATCATTCTAAACTATTGTAGTAAGCACTACATGTGAAAGTGACTCACGTCAGGAGTTCTGAAGAATGCTAGGACAAAGCAAACTTGCAAAACACAAATAAGCTGCCTACGATATTTCCATTCACTTCAGAATGCAATATGATCTTTAATTTGTGGGCCTGCACTCACGAAGACATTAGGGAAGGCACAATACGAAAGAAGAATCTCCAAAGATATGGTGAATACTTTCATGCAACTTTTCATGCGACAACTACAATGAATCTCTTTTCGCTCCATGCAATTTCTTACGAGCGAATGGCAATGCTGATATTATTCACTTATTTACGTAACAAGATGAATTTGATCTTAACTTAACACATGCAGATTCCCATATGTATGATTTATCGTCTCAACCGCTGTGACTTTCTCACAATTTTTTAAGTCTGCTGCATTATAAACACGTTTTGCTGATTCGGTAATGTCAACATAATTTGTAACTGGATATCTTGTAGATGAACTTTCGGAAAACCTATTATTTAAATGTTATTAAAACTCATCTAATTGTCTATACTATCTGCCTACTCAATCAGTTGACCTATTTATCATCCAGCATTTAAAATTGTGCCATTAGGTAAACTAAGCTGCGTTCAAAGGAAGGGAATGGATTGAGAAAATGTCGCAAACGATATGTATAAGCCAATCAACAAAACAAGTGGCTGGTGGTTATTATATACTCGTTCCAACTTGTTAGGAAATCATCTCAAGCTAAAACTAATCTTACAATGAGTCATATTGACTTTCGTAACCGCTTAATTTGCATCACGTTCAAGAGTTCTAGTAAACAGAAAATATCACTTGACTTGGTCCCTTGACTTGACTTATGATTGCTCAAGGTGTCGGTAATTGATTGACTTGGGTGGGCGTGTGGTTTCTTTGTTATGGAGTACCAAGTGACTCAGAATTCGAAGAACTGCTCAGAACAAATTAGTGTTGCGTCAACATTTCAGCTGTAACACTAAACTAGATTTAGGTATTATATATTTATATGTACAGAAACAAATGCTGCTTTAGACTTTGCTTAACCAATTTGCATTGAAAGTTACTTTCTCCTTAATCCAGCCTTATTACCAATGTTGTTTCAAGTAAATGGGGAAAGAGTAATTGGCTGTGGCAGAAACGTTACACATAGTTTTCCTTACACATGCAAATTAATGTCCATTTCATTACGCATATTTCACAATGATTTAGTTAATTCCATCCCTTCAGAAATCTCATACGGAACAATAATACAGTACACAGGCTTTCGCTGGTTTCCTGCTTGCGTGATTAAAGAATTGAATGAAACTGCATTTCGAACTACTTATGAATAAGATGCTAATGTGAACGATGACATTTAAACTAAAATACAGCTATTAATAACTAATAACAAATTCTCAAGAAATTGTGTATTTCTCACCTCCCCAGCAAGAATGTCCATATCTCCAACAAGCACCTGGGAAAAGAACAAATGCTTATTACGTAATGCTGTCTTTTTTCTCAGAGAATTATTGGAGAAAAAGACTGGATAACAATGCAGAATACAAAAGAATATTCACAAGATCAATCATCGTAATATAATTCATACTTACTTCTTTTAGCTTGTGACAAGTTGACTAAGCACGAGAGAGAAAGGACGAGTAGGAGAGACAAAGACACAAATCTTCGTATTCCTGGCGTTCCCATGAGTGAATTGGAAAGAGTCATATTTCACACACGTGTTTTCCCCTCAAACTTCCTTTTACTTTCTCAGTTTCTGAGTATATTGTGAGACAAACACAAGTGTTTTCGAAATTTTCACTGCCACAATTTATCCAAATTATAAAGTTTCAGGTATATTTGGCTTCAAAACGTATGGCGGAACTTTCTCTAACTTTCTCTTCGGAAACTTTTGAAGTCCTATGGGAATTTTAACGAGCAGTTTATTTTCATGTATTCTGTTTTTGTTTAAAATGAGAATACTGCGAAGGAGTTAAATTGTGCAGTTTGATGCGACAACTGATGATCTGTAAAATTACATTAATCGCTATGATAATCTTAATCATGTAATCCTTGCAAATTTGGAGAAGCTATATCTATTTAAGAACGACTAATATATATTTGCGGTTTAAAAGAAATTCGTCGTGGTGAGTTTGAATGGTTGACAAGTCAGGAAATGACAGTAAATAGACACTGATTGAGAATAAAAGCTTTGTTTCCTTCTCTATTATTTCACTCAAGACAGAAGAATAAGAACGTCTCTTTCACTTGCCTGTTGTCCGTGTCTCTCTCTGTCTCCCTCTCCGGTCCTGCCTAATGCAATTGAGCTAATGTACAGGTACTCAGGTAGAGGTAACTTTTATATGAAGCTCTCTTCTTCCCCTATGCATACGCTTTGCTTCACTCCTGATTCTTCCTCCTCCAACCTTCTACCTACTTATATTCCAACCACCACCGAAGAAAGACACACACACATACTTTCTTCCCTGTAACTGCTGCTCCGTGTAGTTGGCTCTTAAGCTTTCTCCTCCCTTATCATAGTAGGTGCCTAATCCTGTTATGCCTCAATGCTTATCATGTAATCACTGCTGCTTCTTCGAGGAAACTCAATGTGAGGAAGTGTGTCTTTTAATACTGAAGCTACGTAAACTGCCATGTCCTCATAGATGAAACGAGTTGGATAAGAATAGAATTGCAAGGTAACTAAATAGCGGCAACCCTTCTATGATGAACATCAAGCAATATATACATCTATAAAAAGTATAGTCCATCCAGAATGTAAAAAGTCACATAGCAAAATTAGGTGAAAGTTAGCTAAACTGCAAGGAAACTCCTACAACACCCACCCACCCACTACCTTCAACTTATGCTCCTTCATAATTTCTTTCCCACTTTTGCTTCCTTCCTACTCTTTGTTCTGCATTGATTTTATACCGCTCTCTGTCTCGTTTATGCAGAAATGACTAACGCTTAGATAATCCACTCATAATTTCAAACAAGGTTACTCGTAAAATTACTTTCTTCATAGCCCTACCAAGACACTCTCACTTTCCGTGAAACTTTTAATGGGATTATTTATTATTTATAGCTGTGCATAGTTTCAAGTCAGAAAATGGAAGTTTCTATTACCTGTTGATCTTGATTTTGTAAGGTGAAAAAATTCAACGCGGATAATTTCTCACAAAGAAATTAGACATTGAGGCGATGAGTCCGGAAGTGATTTCAAGCTTAGCTTCTCCTTCCAGGTCTTTCGTTAAACTAGACGAAACAGCTAATATTGAGATCACGGAAGGTAATCACAATGAAGCTTTTGTGCAACGCTTGGATGAATTACAGAGCGATTCCACTCACGAGCATGTATGATTATGATTGGTGATGGGAGAAGGACAGTGTGTTCTTTCCATACAGAGAATTGACATCCCTTCACTGCACGAGATACAATCGAAACGAAAGTAAAAGTTTCGCAGGCATTTTATTTAAAGACTACTGCGGGGATGGACATCTCTCACTCAACTGACTTTTAAACACGCCATAAGCTTCCTGGGAACTTATTTAAATCAATGTCAGTAGGAATCCCTCAGATTGAATGTTCTGCATGCTCATCACGAAGTATAGTAAAATCAGAGGATGATGTGATACTCTTCTGGTCAAGACATCCTTCACAATCCATACACGTGTGTTGCAACTAAACTAGATGGACATTCAGGTCAAATTTTGGTCTGAAATCTGCAATCCCCAGGAGTTACGATTGTAATTATGAACTTTGCGCTTGCAGATGCTTACGTAACTTTGTATGCATCTGCTTCTGTAAACAAAGTTGTGTGTCTTTCTTTCTGTTTATTTCACTTGTACTTTTTGCTTCTTACTTGTAATACAAATTCAACTTTCTAACCAAAAAATCATTATATGGTGCATTGTGGTAGGTAACTAATTGTGTTTCGTCTGTTTAGTTTATGATTAGGTGATGGGTACTTTGGGTGTTACCTAAATTAGTAGCTTAAGAGTGAGGTGAGACCTGTTGAGCTTGGAATAAAGGGAGAAGAGAATCTCAGGGATTTCATGGGGCAAGAAGATCATGTGGAAGGTACCACAGGAACAGGACTTCACAGCAAAGAATCCACACTAGCTAAAAGGGATAGGTTGAAAATGATTAATACCTCTTCTTGGATCACGAAACATGAAAAGATGTGTCCTTAATTTGAAAACGCTTTTTGAAAACTGGTTCACTGCTCCATTTGAATCACACACAATACACCACGATGATTATTATACGAAAGGAAGAACAATCTTTTGTGTTCCTTTTGTGTGCTAATTACTCATTTGAGTTGTACGAAGCCGTAGGAGAACGAATGAGCATTGTGATAGTTGATAGTTCATTCATAAACAATAATGGTTAAAGATAGGAGGAAGACTATCTCTCCATTTTATTTCATCTGACGAGAGGTCAAAGCGACCTTTACTGCTACATCCCCAATAAAGCTTACTACACGAAGGAATGAATTTATGACTTAACTCATGACCTCAGAATTGAAGAAATAAACAAACAAGGAAGAACAAACGAGGCAGAGAATCTGTGTGTTGTATACGAGTGAGTGGGCATCTGTGCCGAATTACCTAACTACTTCACTACTTGACATTTGATTGAAGAATTTTACGATTCAGTAGTTGCGTCATTCCAAGACAGGAGTTGTATGCATAAGTTAATAGAACAAACAGTAATCTTTGATTTAATTGTTCAGTTAATTGGAGGACATTTTCTTTACTGTGGGGAAAGCAAACTCTTGAGCTTTCCCTAGAGATTTGAGGCTCCAGTAGTAAAAGTCTTAGGCTGCTACTCTCGTCAGCTCAAGAAATTAAATGTAAAGATTTGTGTGGGTGGGTGGTGAAAGTGGCGAAAGGTGGTGGTGTTCTGGACTTTCTACTCTACTACGACTTTTGTGACTTTTGTGAAAACACAAATATTTGGTTCACGTCACTGTTTACTAGTAAACGCTAAAAGTGCTGTACACTTTGACTAAAGTTAAAATTGTTAATAAATTACTCGTGATTTTAAATAATTATCATGAATAAAAATGCAGTAATTTTCATTCTGGTCATTTATTATTAGTCGTATTAACGCCAAACTAATGAAATGAAGCTGATGTGAGGATTGATGAGAATCTGTGAGAAATTGTGAATTGTTAGAAATCAGGCAAGTTTTCACCATGAGATGAAAATAAATATATTTGGAATTGCAACTAAAGTATGAATAACAAAAGAACAGCAAGGGGGATATTGTGTGTGCGACGATGATTGTTTCACGCTACGCGAACAACCTGTAGACTAAACCAAACTCTGGAAGACTCCTCCGAATGCAATGGCCGTAATGGAACATCAGCGCATTAGACATTTACTTTCTCTTTTCTCCAACGCATTATTTATGATACAATCGTCAATGCGTACACACTAAATATAAACTGCTCTACATTGAAATCTTCATTTCTGTTGAAGTTGCTGATATTTGTCTTGTTAGTGATGCATTCTGAACATTCTGAACAACGAGTATGCAGTTCTCCATCACCAGGGAGGTCTGAGGTATCAGTCACAGAAAAAACCCCAATTTAAATGGCAGTTCAATCAGTTCAACGGATAGAATATGAACATGAACCTATCAAGAAATCTTGAGTGCCCTTATTGCATTTATTAAGTTCTACAGACATTTCAAGGAAATCTTGACAACAGGAAGTCGTCACTCGAAACGGATGTGGTAGGAAATACAATTAACATAAACAGTTTGTCTCCTCCGTGCCGCCCACTCACTTCTCCCTAGAATTGTAGACGGATGGAACGAAATCTAAACTCGAATTATTTTTCCTCAAACCTACGCAAGAATCTGCTTGGGGGAACGGTGGCTTACAATTTACATCCACAGGGGAATGAAATACCTACCCTAAATCAAGAACCAAAATGTAGCAAGACAAAACACACAGAAACACTTGAGCAGAACGGCTTGTCCGTGTAAAAGAAGTTGTTGCTTTCACTTCTGGGAGAAAGCACCCTCTCTCTTCCACTCATTCTAACCTTCTGCATCTCCAGCAAAGTTCTGGAAGAACTGAGTTCAACCTCCGACAGACTGCAGCTAACACGATGTTCCAGGCTATCAACAACTATTCCAGGAACCAACCTTAATAATGCAAAATGTAAGTCTAACTTCGGAGAATACATCTTCAACAATCATTGTATATTGTGTGGAAGCTTCATTGCACAGCACAAAACTATTACTGGTCAGTCACACCACCAGATAAACACATTATACTATCTCTCCCATCAACATACTCCGAGATTAAGGATTTCTCTAGCACAGAAAAAACATTCTAGGTGCTCACAATATTCCTTACAACGCTGTATTCCAAAACCATAAGAAAAATGTTCACTTAATGTATTAAATGCACATTGACAGAGATGAACGCATCGGTAAGGGAAAACTTAATCTTAATCAGTCTGTGTCTACGCGTCGGCTGTCTTTACCTGCACTAACAATCATCCATTAGCAAGCGATCACTAACCTTTTAATAAAAGTCTTCTTACATGCAAATGAATACGATAAGCATTTAATCATTCAAAATGGGCATGAAATTCCAACTTTGTAGATAAAATCCTCGCCAGTCTCGCACTCAGACGGATCTTGGCTGCCACTCAACACCCAACTTGAGTCACCTTCAGCAGAGTTAGTTGAAACGCCCAATTTCGGTAAGTGTCTCCACAGATTTCAAACCCCACCGATGATAAGCACCTAAAATGGCATCTACTACTAATAATCATCTTGCAGCATGATGCACCACTCATCGATCACTTCGGTGGTCTTCCTGTGGATTAAGCTGTTTGGATTAAGCTCAGCTGTATCAACTCAAGTTGCCCCAAAAGGCTACACCGTTCCAGGACCGAGATCTTATCCGAAGTGTCCTGGTCCTGAGGGTCTCCCAGGGTCTTGTAAACCTCTGGCGACTTGTGCTCAATACTACGCCACACCCTCTCACTACGATTACGAGAAGGCGAGCAACTACAAGTCCTGCACTTTTGGCTATGGCTCCAGAGGCGTTTGCTGTCCAGACGTTTACTACGGGGGTAAGTGGAGGTTTTTAAGTGTTTCATATTAAACTTCTTAACACACAATTCTCTCTCTTCAAGATTACTCACAATTATTATTACACGATGACAATCTCCTCTTTAAACAATTCTCTTTTATTGCTCCAAACTCCAACTCCTCAAACACTTCATGTTTGAAATCTTCGTTGCTTTATTCTCTCCCATTAATTTCAGGGAAGAAACCAACGATAATCAACTACAACCCGAGAAAGTACGGAGGTTACGACGGGAAATATGTGAAAGTGCCTCCAGCAGCCATCCAAAAAGCGGTGAAATATGCGGTACAAACGATAGAAAAAGGGTTTCGAAATGACAACGCTCTGGGGCGTGGAGAAGATGATCCATCGTACTGGGGAAATGGAATCGCTCAAGCGTTGTACCAGGAACAAGTGAAGGACATAGGAGAGACTGGATACTTTATCACCCTTGTTACAACCTACTTGCAAAAAGAGTGAGTTTCTCTTTCATCTAATCATAATGTTGAGCTTTAATTCGCCCTCTCTCCCTTTATGACTTATCAAATGAACCATTCAATGACTTCAATCTTAATGATTCAAAGTAATTAAGCGAGGAAATTGGCAGAGGTACTTAAGCAGTAACGTACCTAGTCAATGTCTTCTTGTGTATTTACATAAATTCTTAACTCTCAGCCATATGAGTAAATCTTGTCAAATATAAGAGTCCTTTAGTAACCAACAAAAGTGGGAGTGATCTGACCTTTTGAGTTTATATAATTTGTAGTCTATTTTATAGTATGACTTTACATCTCTCCCATACTAACATTTTATGCATCTGCTTTTACAGGTACGGCTACAAACCAGAATCATATTTCGAAGGAGGTTTGAAACTGGTCGACTACAGCAATTATCTCCCCGATAAGTACCGGAAGGTGTGTCAATCATTCTACCAAAAGTGCTATCCCTCAAAGTACCGAAGTTACGATGGTTCGTGTAATAACTTAAGGACCCCATATTACGGGAAAGCAGACTCAGCTGTGGGTCACATAAGGATACCGAAGTATGAAGTTGATTTTTATTACAAAATGCATAAGAGATTGGGGAGTAGACTTCATTCACTTCTGCTGTTCTCATTACTTTCCGCAGGTACTCTGACAGGATTTACGGAGTGAAAGTCTCCGTGGATGGATCTCCGCTCCCCATCACCCGAGGCTTGAGAACTCACGCACTCCCAGATAAAAACATTGAGGAGAAAGAGATCAACATGATGTTTGCCAATTACGGTCAGTTTGTTGTTCATGACGCTTCCCACGTGCCATTCTACCAAACAGACAACGGATTGTTTCTGGATTGCTGCGCTGGCTACAACGGCGGAGAGGCTCAAGTGAGTCCCAAATGCTACGCTGTTCCTCTCCCCCAAAACGACGCTTTCTACAGAACCCACCGACAAACATGTTTGAACATGGCACGAGGCATTGTTGCTCCTAATTACGAGTGTGCTGCTGGATACTCAAGCAAAGTAAGTGGAGAGAGAGATTTGGAATGCTGTTTGTAGTAAAGTTGCTCTAATTTAAAATGCAATCGATAGGGTAGTAGTGCACAAAGTGTTTTATTATTTGCTAGCTCAACCATCAGTCGTCCTTCCTGGACTGTTCCCTCGTGTACGGAACATCCGCTAACGACAGTCTGTCCCTGCGGACAGGAAAAGGAGGACTTCTCCTCACAACTCAAGTTGCAGATCAAGACTACCTTCCTGTCGATTCTGAGGCAGAGTGTTTCAAAGTCTCATCTGATTTCTGTTTCAAATCGGGAGATCTCCGTACTACTCTTCACCCAGGAGTCATTGCTGTGCAAACGGTTGCTCTGAGGTTCCACAACTTGTGTGCTACCAAATTGGGACGCTTGGTTTCGTACTGGGGAGATGAAAAGCTGTTCCAGGAATGCAGGAGAATCACCATAGCCGTGTTTCAGCACATTACTTACACTGAATACTTGCCGATGGTCCTGGGGTGGAGATTTATGTATGACTATGGACTCCTCCCACCTTCCAAAGGATACTCGTATGATTACAGTGACAAGGTTGTTCCATGGACCCTTGCGGAGTTTACTGCTGCTGCTTTCCGGCTTCATTCTTCCATTTATGGAAAGATCGTCCTTGCAGATGACAAGTACAAGCCTGAGAAAGTTGTTAAGCTCGAGCATCACTTCAATTCTGCGTTGCTGTATAAGAATCCACAGAATTTTGACAAGCTTATCAGAGGATACGTTCTCGCTTCTCAGAGGAAGATTGATCAGTATTACGATGAATCGGTAAGACATTCGCCGATTTGACTAAGCTTGACATTTAATGGGGTATCGTGTCTTTTAACCTCGAGGGAGTGAGTAGCCATGTGAGGGCAACTTTATGGGGTAATCAAAGATTACTTAACTTCCGGTATTAGAGAGCATTATATTTTGTTGCTAGCAGTCTCTTCAGATTGACTTTTCGTTTATAACACTAAACACAAGAGGAGAAGTAGCAGTTGAGCAGTTTGTGGGAAAATGACACTAAAAGGAAACTAAACTCATCTCAGGAAGTCACACGGCCACCAAAAGTCGATCTCCTGTGCTTCTGTACTGTTGAGTGTTGTGTAGGATGGGATTTCTCATTTTATTCCGAAACTATAAGCTTTCTCTCTCTCTTTCTACTTACCCTACGGCGTTCTATGACTTTACAACGCTGAATTAAAGATGAGCTTCAGTTGAACGATTTCTGCATTTAAAACTTCGACTCTGTTGGGTAATTCAACAGATAAGTGAACTGCTGCTAAAAGACGAACGACCATTTGGACTTGACTTGCCAACATTTAACATGCAGCGTGGAAGGGAATACGGACTAGGAAGTTATAACGACTACAGGGAAATTTGTGGACTACCTCGAGCAAAGTCATGGCAAGACTACCATGATGTAATAGATCCTGAGGTAAAAACTCGTGTTAATTTTTATTATCTTTTTTATTACTTTCCCCATATCTCTTCGCAGTATAAATCACAAAGGACTAATACTACGTGCGTTTATTTACAATTCTAAAATTTAAATACACATGAATTTGGACGTAGGTTGTGAGCAAATTCGCACAAATGTACCGCAGCCACGAAGACTTGGAGTTGTACAGCGGAGGAGTCGTTGAGAAACACGTGAAGGACTCCGTGTTGGGACCAACATGGTGGTGCATCGCTGGGCATCAGTTCCAAGCGTGGAAACGTGGCGATCGATATTTCTACACGGAAGGTGGACAGCCTCATTCCTTCTCTCTGGGTAAGTGAAAGCCCCTCAACTTTCTCCCATTAGGGCCTTAAGTACAAAGTGTATGTGTGTCTGTGGTTCTATTATTAATTGTGAATTAGCACACAGCATCTCCTTTAAATCTGCATTACTACTATGATTATTTCATTACCGTTTCTATACACAGCTCAACTAGATGAAATCAGGAAGATGTCTTATGCTGCAGTCCTCTGTATGACAACTGGACTTAAAGACATCCCTTCATTTGCTCTCAGAAGTGTTTCTCCAGGGTAAGTTGCGAATATGAACCGTCATATATTATAACCTTAGTTTTCTCTTGATTCACTGGTGTAAATCATATAGCATGTCTGTAAACCAATTTTATTCTTATTGTTTCAGGAACCCACCAATTTCCTGTTCTGATTATGAGGCCATTCCTAGAATAAACTTTGCTGCCTTCGCTCGTTCGGAGCGCAGCAATCCTGCGAACAAATATAAACCTAACCCGAGACCAAAGCCTAACTCAAAGCCTTTGCCAAAGCCCAACTTGAAGCCCAACTTGAAGCCTAATTTGAAACCTAACATGAAACCTAACTTGAAACCTAACATGAAACCTAACTTGAAACCTAACATGAAACCTAACATGAAACCAAAGCCTAGAAGACCTCACTAACCTCCGGACATTGAATCCTAATTGGTTTGTTAAAAATATGTTGTTGTTGAATTTAAATTGTTATCTTTTGAACTCTTTCGTAACAGTTAAAATCTGAAGCAAAAAATAAAACGTGCAAAACCGACGAACACCTAAGTTATAGTAAATATGCCTGCTTTTTATTTCTTAGATCAAAAGTAATGATCCACGTTCAGCATTATGACTAGACTATTCATCTCTTTCATATTTCACGCTACCATGAAAAGGCATCTCATCTTTTTTAATTGATCACTTCACCAGGCATCCCGTAGATTTGCCTAGAAAACTTCCTTCGTCAAAAGTGGATAGAAAGTACCGGAGCACATCAAACAAGTTTTAATTATAATCGCTGAGTAATTTAAACTCACACTAATTGCTTCTAACGAGAAGGAATGTGGTTCAATAATTAAGACAGGCAGTGAAACCAGACCGAAGTACAATTTCTAGAGCAGCCCATGAACTTTTGTAGCTCTGAACTTACAATCAGACATTTACTGCAGAGTGAACATATACAAATCTTTAACGTTTATTACATTTTCCAGATTTACAATATTTCATTTACATTCAATTTGACATAATTCATATACACATACACATGCGGTTGGTGTTTAGAGCTTTGCTCTTTA
>JAQGAC010000412.1:0-25419 GCA_034696585.1 Isotomurus maculatus
ACTTAAAAACATTTTTCATTGTGGAGTTTTAATTGATTTAATTAGGTAATAAAATGTAAGGTTTAAAATTACTTAATGAACCAACTGCACATTTTACAATCAAATACGTGTGTATGATAACATTAGAACTCTACATGCATCGATTTTGGAACGACCACACGCCGAGTGAAAAATGATCTAGCTTGACAGCTACACCAATTAAATTCTATATTTTTAGAACTAGATTACGCAGAGTGGACAATGACCCAGCTAGCAGTCGCATGGTTTGCCTTCTAGATATTCCAGTCAGAAAAAACATTTCTCAAGGCAAAGTGTTAAAGGGTTTTTCATGTAGTTTTTTGCCTAAATCTACATTCATCATAAATAAATGCTTATTGTATTTTCCACGTTTACAAGCATTCCGTTGGTTTATGTCCTCTATGCGTATTTCCACAGAAATGCTTAATCGTAACAATATGTTTGACTTTAAACTATGCACTAAGAATGACTAAAAGTTCCCGGTCATCTTATGAACAAACTCCATCAATGTATAAATAGTTTGAAAGCATTTTTCTCATTATCGTTTGTTCATTTCTATTTGTGTATCATATATAACCGTATTGCTTTCATTTAAAATCAATGCCTTATACACGGCTTAAAATACCAGGCGCCCAAGTTTGTTTAGTGTTGTGAATAGCTGAAATATAGCGTACAAAGCAATAAAACAAATATAAATCATAGAACTCATTATATATTTCGCATACTGAAAGGCATTGTAAGCTCCGTCAGAATATGTGAATCTCAAGAGTACTTCATCAAGAACACTTCTGCACGAACTAGTTTGTAATAAGCAGCGTTACCAAGAGATTGACGATTAAATCTGCCGCTACCAAAGGTGTGGTGACTTCATAAAAGTTAACGGTGCCAACTTTAATTTTTAATGGTGTTAGGGATGACAAAATCCTTATTTCTAGATTCATTCCTCTGAGACGTGTTAGACTTTTCTTCCATCTGTATCACGCGTTATGGAATGGTAATTACTTCAGCTGTGCATAACAAAATATAACGATTTCGTAGACTACTTACGTCAAGATCAATATTTTAGAGTTCTGATAACAGCTCCCTGCAGACTTGTACATAGTAACCATGCAGAAAGAGGCCTGAAGGACCGTTATTCCCATTAGAATGTACATAGAAATATGAACAACGCCAAACCGTCGAAGCAAAGTGTATGCGCTGGTTACAAGTATGAATGTGAATGCGAAACCCAATCCTGGATTAGTTACTGAGGAGTTGCAGTTGTTGTACAGTTGAACGATTGTTTGATAATATCTCCACACTCCTACCGAAATAGTCGGCTTCCTTTTCCTGTGGTATACAACATTCTTTAAATAATTAAGGATTACATTCTGGAACTGTAGATTTTCTTATTGTTAGAGTAAGACTTTGTTCCTTTTGAATAGAAAGACTACCTCGTATTAATATTTTATTTTGAAATTTGTTCAGCGGGAAACTTTGAAACGAACTTCATATTTACAATATAAGAGTATGGTGTAAGGCAATTGTTAGTTATCGCATTAACGACGCAATGACCGATGAACATCAAACTAGTCATGTAAGCACAAATTGACTGGGCTAGAAAATGCTGATCTTTCTTCTGATACTATGCTCATGTTTCAAAGAAAGAAGAAGGGATAGTTATAATTCTAAAATCTTAGATGCATGTACTTATCAATTATGCAGAACCACTTGCAAGGAAACAGTCACGGTTGTATTTATAAAGATTCTTGCCTGATTTCAAGTTCGATGACTCGGTTCAGAACAATCACACAACACGTGGTTGAAGTAAATGCAGCCATAACACAGATTGACTCCATTCTCTGCATGGAAAGACCTTCAAACACTCCAAGAACTGCTGCAAATGTTTCCAATACCCAAAAGTTCAAGTCCTTATAGTTCTGCTTTATCAGGGAACTGTTTTCAGAGCAGGGCAAAATTGCAGACGAGGTTAAAACCGGTAAGCATGGCATCACTATTGTGAGTATAACACATGCAAATGGCATAGTATAGTAGCCTTGTATTGATATTATTGAAATCAACGGCACAGCCAAATTCCTTTTGCTAGCAGCATACGTCATCGGTATGCCTGAAATCAAATCCTGCATGAAACCAGCAAGAGTTAAATTGATATATCTACTTAAAAATTGACTCACCATATTTAATCGCTTTATTCTCTAGTATAGATATTTGATTGAAAAGATATGCAACCATTTGTTGGATTTGGAAATACTCGGTCTCAAATAATACGGTGGCAAAATAAAATGTTAGCCAAGCCACTCCAATTACATTGTCTAGTGATGGGTACTTTTCCGTGGATGTTGTGTACAGCCCTGCCATTCTTGAGAATATGTTTAGGGATGTTAGTGTAGTCCAAGCAATGTGAGCTACAAGCATCGTTAAATAAAATCTCCTGCGTCTTCCAATCGGCTGTGCTTTTATGGTCAACGTTTTCTTGTCAATGAAGAAAAATATAACTTGCGCCTTATAGCACATTTCGATCCAAATTCTGATTAAGTCTTGAAAACTTGAAAAGAAATTCTTGACAGGAAAGATTGTTTTCAAATCTTTCATCCTTGAAACCGTGTGACTAAAAAATTTTCTTGGTTCAGTAGATTGCATGTTGTATTGTATTTTAATGGTATCCAACGATATGTAATAAGCGGCAGAAAGTGATAGCCCGTTTGAAAGAATATTACTTGCTGATTACGAAATGATGGATTAAGGAACTCACTTCGAATAAAGCTAAATATCAAATAACCTATGAAACTTTTGTTTTTAATAATATATGTGTGAACCAGAATCGTGGACTGTAAGCGGTTGGAAACATATATTAATAATCCCGCAAAGAGCGTAATCACGTCCGTCCACGAATGTTCGAATTTCTGACAACCACGCGAAAATATTTCACAAATGTTTTGCAATGTTTGATAGTTTTTAACTTTTTCTTTGCAGGATGTTCCAGTATAAAAGGTTAGTCATCAACAAGCGATGGATTATTTTAAACATTAATGGAGACAGTCATAAATCGTAAAGAAGTATTGGTTTCTTTGCCTAATAAGGAAAACAAATGTCGTAAGTGTTTCGCGCAACTGCCAGAAAATTTACATTGATTTTTAATTCATTACCCCCATCACCTTCGGTATTCTCGAAAAGCTATTATTCTTTCATCATTCAAATCTTCAGCCTAAATGAAGTTTCTGTCAAATTCAACGTCCATCCTCATCATTTATAACAACAAGTATATTTTATTAAAATTCTGGTTTGCGAAATCGGAGAAGGGAATTTATGTTTAATGAGGAATTTCTAGGAGTGACGTACAGGAAATCTTAAGCACACAAATTGCAGTAAATTATTTGGCTCAAGTAAAACGAAACTTTGGAAACGAATTTGAGAGCTTATGTAGCACAAAAATTATTAAAAGCTGCATGTTTGCATTTGTCGAGGTTTAAAGGCATCTTGAATTCAATTCCCATATAATGTTTTTATTACATTATTCATCTAAAAGCATCGCGACGTATAATCTCCTGCGTCTACCATTTGGTTCTGCTTTTACCATCAAGGTTTTTTTGACAATGTAGAAAAATATAAATTCTGCCTTATGGGGCATTTTCACCCAAATTCTGATTAAGTCTTGAAATTTTTAAACGAAGTGTGTAAAAGGAAAAAAATGTTTTCAAATATTTCATGCTTGAAACCACTTTCGATAGCCTCCTTTTGATGCAAATTACACGCCGTGATTTTATTTACTAACAATATTACATTTTGACCGGGGTCTCAGGAATTTTGACCAAACCCATTTTATACTATACTCTGCACTCCAACTTAAAAAATTGCAAAACGATTTTGTGCCAACGCCTTTTTTAACGGATTTTACAGCTAAATTTTGAAATTTTTTAGCCATTTTATGCGTTTTTTATCTTTTATTCCTCGAAAACTGGTTTGCTTCTTAGCATAGGAGTTTCTATCAACTAAACTAGCATCGAATTGTCTTTTAAGAAAAAATTTCAACATTCATTTTTTTGAAAATTTGACCCTAAAAGCCAGGTCCAAACGTATGGTATATTTGAACCCTAAAATATGGTTGATTTTGACATTTTTTCGAAATTTTGAAATCACAAGTTTTTTGAGCATATTATCAATTTATGGATGGAACTTTGAAAATTTACAAAAAAAAGTTTCAACAAGGTCAAAAATTGGGTAAAAAATCAAAAAATGCCCTAAAATCTTCAAAAAATAGCTGTAACTTTTTTCAAAATAGGCGTTGGCAAAAAAAAATTCAGATTTTTTCAAGTCAAATGGTGGCCTATGAAATGGCATATGAATTTTTTCAAAAAGCCGAACCCCACCCCCAATGTAGTATTGTAAGTAGCGTCTGAAGATTAATAACTAGGTGGAGGGAGTTTGTTTATTTGTTTTAAGCATACCTCTTACTATTGACGAAATGAATGATTTACCAATTCACTTCATATTGAAAACCAATTGGAACTTCACTTCTAGTCGGCACAGATTTTAGCCTTTTAAAACAGATTTACTTGAAAATTGAACAATAAAGCTGTTATAGAGTTTTACAAAACCCTATAGAAGAATCACACTAACAACTCCCATGTAGTTTTCATTGTCGTGTTTTAATTTATGTAATTTTGTGATCAAAAGAAAGATTTCAAACACTTAAATGAGCAACAACATATTGTATACCAAAATACGTACGTATTGTGATGCGGTGGACTATTTGTGGGTGAGTGCGGAGTAATACTCCGACTCACCTGAGAAGAAAGGAATCTTCTTGATTCCTTCTAGACCGTCCATAAAGACAACATATGTCTTCCCCAAAATCCCCAAACAATAAATACTGTTTGGATCTTCCATCCATTCGGAAATATTAATTTCCACTAATTGTTTTACTTTCCTCCCCAATATAAAGTGTACAGTGTTTGTGTGCAAATAAACACATCAGCCCGTGTGTGTTATTGTTTAAGAGAAACAATCGGTGTTGTGTGACATTTCTTCGGAGTTGTTGACTCGACCTAAAGGTCACGTTGAGTCCCAAGTCTCCAGCATCCCTTCGCTTCCCTCATCCCAGCGGTTCGGTGCCCAATGAAGGACGTTGAACCATTGCCAGGATTCTAGGAAGGAAGTTGCTGTCCACATCACATCACATTTCATCACACACTCCTCTCATCATCATCAGCTGTCTCATTGAATTAAGGTGTGTAATTAATAATACGTGTTGATAAGCAGTTATAGGTGAATCAGAAACGCAGTCAGAAACTATTATCCGTATCAAGGTTAGAGATAGATGGCATAAAACCCCCATACCTATCATAGTATGATAACATTTCATTGTACATATCTCGATCTCCGTACGACTATACGCTGAGAGGAAAAAAATCTGGTTAGGCAGCCGTATGTACTGTCTTGATATATGCCAGTCAGAATATACTTATCACTTGAGGAAGTATTAAAGCATTTTCCATGAATGTTCACAAATCTACCCACATGATATATACAAGCGTATTGTACTTTCTACCTTTAGAAGCATTCGTCTTCTGCTTTTTATCCTTCTAGCATATTTAAACGGATTTTCTGAATGATAACAATATATTTGACTATTAATATATACCACCAATGACTATACAGTCCCCAGTCATCATTTAAACGTTGCAATTTATCTCTTGAATCCAATAAATATTTTGAATCCTTCCTGTGTAAATTATATGTAAACTTACCCTTTAAGAACTCCCACTTTTTTAGTTTTTTCATTATCTACAAATTATTCAGATTTCTTTATCATAGGAAACCGTGTTGCTTTTATTTACAAAGAATGCTTTACATACGGCATAATAAATCAAGCGAAGAAATTTGTTATGTGCTAGTCATGACTTAATTATTGATTATAACTTAATGCTGTAAATAATAGTCATTAAATACATTTGGGATTGATTGTAATTAACGGCATTGTAAACTCCCTCGCGAGCGCAGAGAACGAAAAATTAAGAGTATATCTGCAAAGGCCCTTCTACTTGAACTAATCTGTGAGTAGCAGCGTCATCAATAGATTAATAATTAAATCTACCGCGACCAGCGGAGTGGTGACTTCGTAGAAATTAACGCTCCCAACTTTAATTTTAAGGGGTGTTAGTGATTTTAAAATCTTGCCTGCAAGCTTTATTCCTCTGAGTCGAGCTAAACTTTTCTTCCATCTATACAACGTTTCATGGAATGTTTATCACTTCAGCTGTTTGAAATACTAAACGACTATTAATGATTTCGTTGACTACTTACGTAAAGATTAATTCCTTGGAGTTTTCATAACATTCCCCTGCAGACTTGTAAAGTGTGATCATGGAGCAAGAGGCCTGAGGAACCGCTGTAGCCATAATAATGTACAATGAAATGTGAACAGCGCCAAACCGTCCTAGCAGAGTGTATGCAGAGGTTACAAGTATGGATGTGAATCCAACTCCCAATGCTGGCTTAATTACTGAGGAGTTGCAGTCGTTGTACAGTACAACAATAGTTTGATAATATCTCCACACTCCAACAGAAGTAATCAGGTTCCTTTTCCTAGAGTAGTTGACAGACTAGAATTTAGAAAAGCGAAGAAAGGAAGAAGATTCAACATGAAGGAAGTAATAGAGGGAATGATATTCGGAAGTATTTTAGGGGCGTAATCATCGATTTTACACAATCAACGGCAAGGGTTCGTTCACGAATTTAGTTATTACGATTTGTACCTGATTTCAAATTGGATGACTCGGTTAACGACTATAATTCCAAGCGTGGTAGAAGTGATTGAAGTCATTATACAGATTGACACGATTCGTAGCATGGAAAGAAATTCAAACACGCCCAGAGCTGCTGCAAGTGTTTCCGAAATCCAAAAGTTTAAGTCCTGATAGTTTTCATTGCTCAGGAAAACATGATCGGAACAAGGCAAAATTGCTGACGAGGCTAAAATCGGTAAGCAAGGCATCACAATTGTGAGAATGAAACTGGCAAATGGCATAATGTAGTAGGATTGTTTTGTTATTATTGAGATTATCGGGACAAGTAAATTCCTTCTGCTAGCAGCGTAAGCCATCGGTATACCTGAAATCGGTTCTAAGGTTAAACAAGGCATAGTTCAATATATATTTCTGAGTTTATATCTCCTTACCATATCCAATCGCTTTATCCTCCAGTATAAATATTTGATTCAAAAGATAGGTAACTATATCGTCAATTCGGAAATATTCGGTCTCAAAGATTACGGAGCAAAAATAAAATGTTAGCCAAGCTATACCCATAACATTGTATTGTGATGAATGATTTCCTGTGGAAGTCTTACGTAGGCCTAACATTCCCGAGGTTATATTTAAGAACGTAAGAAAAGTCCATGCAACGTGAGCTACAAGCATCGCTTTAAAAAACCTTCTGCGTCTTCCACTCGGTTCCGTTTTAACCATCAGGGTTTTCTCGTCAATGAAGAAAAATGTAGTTTGCGCCTTGTGGGACATTATGACCCAAATTCTGATCAAATCTTGAAAGTTTAAAAAGAAGTATTTGAAAGGATAAATTGCTTTTAAACATTCCATCCTTGAAACTTTTTAAATGCAAAACAATTTGGAGAACGGCACGTGGTGTTTGTAGTTGCAATGGGTTTCTGAAGATCAGAATGATGGTAGTAGGAAGATTTAAATAATCCTTTCAAAAACAGTTTCTATTATAAAACCTGGATGTTTGAACCTTTGAAGATTATGCCAAAAAAGTCTAAAGGTATTTAAAGAAGACAGATTGTTTTAACCTTCTGGCTTGTTGGAACTTCCAGAATAAGTGATCAGTCGTCAAAATGTCAAGGATTAGTTTAAGCACCAACACAGACAGTTTTAAAGCGTACAGAATTCTTGATTAGTTTGCCTTAATACAGAGCCAAAATGTCGTAAGGATTTTGTGTAAATGCCAAAGGAAAATTTACATTAATTTCAAATTCACTTCATCGTTCAGCTTTGGTAACTGCGATTAGAAATTATTATTCTTTAATGGTTCATATCTTCAGCTCAAATGGATTTTACGTCGAACACATCGTCCACTCTCATAAAATATTATTCACATGCATATTTTATTGGAATTTTGGTTATGGAAAAGGAGCATTCCCAAGTGGCAAATTAAGCCCTAAATCGTACATTAAGTTTACGTTGAAACTCATAACACACATAATCATAAGTAGCTCCTTTGTACGAAGGACATATATACCGGATGCGGGTCCATATAAGTTCCCTGTTAAATACACGAAATAGGATGTGATATTCAAGTATATAGTCAATAGTCAAGTATTAATGTCAGATACATCAGGAATCGGGGACTCAAGGTTCAATGTATATTCAGTCCTTTCAAATGATTGAAATACACTATTTAGATCAAAAGATCCTTGCATGTAAACCAAGCTACTAGAATCCTATATGCAATAATGTTGTAGGTTACGTAGTTGGTACATTATTAAACGAACCCCTGGAAATGACTTTAAATTCTTAAGCAGCTTACCAATAAGTAAAAACTCTTGGTTTCCAAATGCCGTTGTTTAAATGAGAAGTGAATTTGAAGCCCATATCCTGTTTTTAGCAAATGTAGTTTTTAACATCATGAGAGTATATAATAAATTTGTCTGCCCGTTCTTCCCTCCGTCTGGATTTTCAACTAGCTGTTCAATAATTAATTAGGGTAGAAGATTACCATTTAGCAGCCTGATTGTGATTGTGAGAAGTTAGCCTTCTGAATTCGTAGACTATAAAGTTATTGATGAGATTTTTAATAATCCCACAAAAATAATCTAAATTTAAGGCGCGTAAAAATTTTTGCGCTAAAAAACTAAAGTGCCAACATGTATTGTGTCTCAATTTGCCCCAAAATTTAACACAAACCTAAAAAAATCCGGAAAAAAGCAGTTAAACATCAAATGAACTTTTAATGGCCCTTAACGTTAAAAATCACTAAACTCATACAACAAATTGGACCATTTAAGCCATTTTTTGGGACTTTTTATGCATGTGGCCCAAAAAAATCGGTCCCCTCGGGGGACCGGAAAACTTGCAAAAGCCAAAGGCACCGTGGCATCGAGTTTTTTCCAGCCCGATAGAGACAGTCACGAACCGTTCATAATTCTGGATTAGTTTGCTTAATATGGAAAAACAGTGGAACGGTTGTGTTTTACTGCCAAAGGATAGTGTACCTTAATTTTTAATTCATTACATCCTTCAGCTTCGGTATTGGCCAACAGATATTATTATTCTTTCATCATTAAAGTCTTGGGTTTAAATGATGTTTCTGACAAATACAAGGTCCACTCATCCACTCTCATAAATATTATCAACAGGTATATCTAATTGAAATCGAGGTTATTGAAAAGTAGCAGTGAATCTTAGGTAAATTGCCTAAAGCACCTCATTCCTTGCCTATATTACTATCCCTTATATAATTGCCACTTGTTGGCAGCAGTGCATGTAATGAAAAATATGTTTAGGCAAGCTGTAAATTAACGTAATGGTTTCTTATCGTTAATGATGAAAACTCACAAAGAATGAATTTATCTGTACACTAAATAGATGTTTGTGATGAAATCTTATTTAACCCAGGAGTTAATAAAGGTTCATGCTAAGCTGTTGTGGTGTTAGGGCTAGGGCTTACGCCTGGTGGCTAGCAGGTTTGTGGTTCGAACCCCGGTACCCTCCAACAGTCTTAGCTAATCCTACTTGGCTCGGTGTTTGTACGGAGTAGGTATCTTCTAGTGTATAAGCCGATCCCTACGGATAAGGGAGCTTGTAGAAGATCCCCTTAGAGTGCCGTTCTCTAAAGGAAGCGATAGGCATAATGACCCTACCCAGGGGCGTCTATTCGAATAGTGATTTTCTGATTTTCTGATTTTCATGTATAGATGAGCGAATAATCACTGCATGCCTGCTTCAGGTTTGCACGGGTTTGAGTACGTGTAAAGGTATGGAAATTTCTGTTGCGTGTTATCTACAAAGGTAAGTTGAAAAAATGTGCAGCTTAATTTTTCGCATTTTAAAAGCATATTAAGCAGATTTCGAAAACAAAGCCCACAAAAGCTCCTATAGAAGAACCGAGTCTGCATGTCCAAATTGTGTTTATTTGAGGAAGTATGCTTGCATAATCAATAAATATTAGCAGGAACCCTAAAACAATATTGGAATAAAGCTTGCTTGTTTTATCCTTCCTATGGTATTTTTGTTATGAAGTTCAAGTTCAGTATTGGATAGTGTGTTTTTTCTCAAGAAATCTCGACATTATTTCCCATCGTGGTTTCAGATGTGTCGTGATTGGACGATCTTCACCCAAGTTCCTTCTTACCATTTGTTCCTTCTTCGTCCGTCCAGTGGAGAAGTCCAGGGTAACTTCGATTCTCCACCTGTTCTATTTCACCTAGTCAAATGGCAGAGTGCAGAATGGACGCTTTAATCCGGAGTGACTCACCTGCCATTTCCACATCAGCTGTAGTTTTGGTACCAAATGTCCTTATCCTCCAAGAGTCGCTTCCACACCAAATCTCCAGATGAGGACACGAACTAGTGGAACTGCTGTGGCTGTGGAGATATTTGAGCTGTTTGGAGTCCCCTGCTGAATAAAGTCTTCCCCAATGAACAAAAGGAGCTTCCCCAATTCTACCTCAGTTCTGTAGGCAAACCAACCAGCGATCCTATTGACACTGGTAATATTTGAGTTTCGGAGGAAATCCTTCCTCATCACTTGGAACTGAGGAACCAGTTGAGTCCACTGAGGATTACATTCAAGGCTTTTCAGTATTTCTACGGATATTCCACCGATCAGATAAGTTCTTACTGATCCCATCTTTTGTGTGACTTGCATTTCCTCCCGAAGGCACATAATATATTCATTTTATTTTAATGATTTTATTTGTGAATAATTATGTATTCTGATCACTTCACCAGCTTCATTTGAGTTTAATTCCATGCACTTTACATCACATATTTCGTTATCTGTTTTTTTCTTACATATTTTTGGAATTTCGAATCTCCTCAGCCGCTGACAGCAATAATACAAATTTAACGCAAAGTCAACTTGTGACCCCGAATCATCTTACGACTTCCTAATGATACGACCAATTTTATTCGAAAATTCAAACTGCAATATTTACACATGTCTTCCTAACAATCCAATTCTAACTCAATAGTGGTGACAATATTCTATTTTTGTTTATTTGGTCTTGATTTAAGTACCATCAAGCTATTAAAGAACATTTTCAACTAAAAGGAATCCCAAATCTCTGAAACCCAATTAACAAAATATTCCGTTTGGTTTCAGCTGTTGCGTAACAGTTAATCATTTGCACACTGAAATAACTCAGGTAATGTGCACTGCAGTTCCTGAGGATCAAAAAGAAGGGGAGGGTAGCACCAGAAGACGAAAAGGTCTCGATTAGAACAGATGATAAATAGGCTGCACTCGTGAGGATGCGGGTAAGTTCCGTCCGCTTTATTCTCGCAGCTTAATTCGCAGTCTACGAGGGAAGGAAGATTGCAGTTGCCAGTGACGGGGTCATAAAGAAGAGGAGGAGAACACGGATATACTCCTACAATAACTCCGTTTCTGCACGCAATATACTTTGAGCAATCAGAGGGATGCGGATGAGTACCTTTAAGACACAACAATTTAGTGATATAAAAATTTCAGTTTTATGTTGGCGAATAAGGAGTTGTTACCATCAGTACGGTCGACACAGGAGAAGAGGTCAGGGTCAAGAGGTGTCGAGGGGGGCTCCTCTGTATTTGTTGTTGTGGTAGGTCGACTGGTGGTAGGGTTTATGGGTGTCATATCAATGTAATATATATCATCCATAAATATGTAATTGCTGCTGTTGTACAGACGACCACCAAACATGTAGATCCTGTTTAACTTCTCCACCCACACAACTGCAGGAGCATTTCGCAGGTAATAACCATCATAAAGGGGAAAATCTGCTACTTGAATAGAATTCCAAGCATGAGTGATAGGGTCGAGTTGAATAATTCCATCTAAGGGCAGCCCTGCACTTGTTAAATTTCCTCCAAAGATATAAACATAGTCTCGGTCTCTTGTAACGCCAATTCCGGCTTGAAGTGTTGGAAACGAATTCTCAGCCACCCGTTTGGTTTCCAATGTTTCTATGTTAAGCTCAAAATATGGGACAATGTTGTTTGCACCAAACAACAATATCGTATCATTTGCGACCTGGGGGAAATTAATACGCATGCTTAAATCAAATTTGTGTTAAAAAATGGTCTTTTTTTCTAGGAAACCGAAAATGAATCATAATTTGCCTTACCTTAGCAGCAGCAGCAGTTGAAAAATATTCCAAAGGAATCTCCCCTACAACACGTCCTTGCACATTTGCAGTGCCAATACTAAATTCCCAGATTTGTCTTCCTAATTCGCTTCCTCCAGCAAGCAAAACCTTCCCTGCGGAATTTTTTGTTGCTGCAGCGTAATAGGGTCTCTTGCTTAACTCCCCAACAATTGTGAGAGAGTAGTTAATTGTGTTGAACTTGTAAATTTTATACGGGTAAACAAAGCTATCAAAGTAAAAAAGATTTCCAGCAGAATCAGCTACGAGTGGAGACGCCGTAGATTTTATTGGAAGCCTTCCTATTAGTTCGATTTTCTCAGTGGTTATATCGAAACGCAGGATGGAATTCAGATAACCTGGGTCACTGTAACCACCCACAAGATAGATGAAATCGGATTCTCCGTCATAGGTTGATGCCATATCGAAAGTTGCAATAGGAAGTTTAGCGTTTAAACGGCGTGCTACCAATGAATCTCCTAGTGTGGAAGAAGCAATGGTCAAAATTCCAAACAGGCCGAAGGCAGAATATAAACCCATTGTGGAAAGAGGATGTGATATGTGATCTATCTGACTTGTAAAGAAGCAATGTGGTGAATCAGTTGGAACTAAATACCAAAAATGTTTTCCTCAAAGGAAAAGTGTTCTGGTGATAATTTAAAAGTTTACAAGTAGCAGATAATATTCGTGTATTAAAAGAAAAAAGCAATTATATTCCTATCACACGTGAAGATAAAACATGATGGATGGGTATTTGCTTGCGCATCTTGTCATCATGCTCCAATTAATTTGATGAGGAAAGTGTGGTAAAAAAAACAACAACCAATTTTTCCCAGCGCAGGTGATTGTCTAATTCTTTGAGCAAGAAATGTGAAATATGTAATAAATGTTTTTGTAATTAGTTTTCCACTCGACTTGGTCCTGAGATACATGAATACATGCTATTGAATTTACCTTCAAAATTGCTGCATCAAAGTGGACGGAAAGGTTCAAAAGGAGGCATGCAAAAATGTGTGTGCACAAATGAAGAAGCTGAGTAATCATTATTGTTACTGCTGGAGCTTATGTAGTATAAAACCACTCATAGCTTATTGTTATATTGTAGAATTTTAAATAAATCAATTATTCGCACTGCATCAGTGTTTTCAGAAATACATGTTACAATTTGAATCTAGTCTTCTCACGTTGACAAGAAAGTTTGTTTCGTGAATTTAAACGCAGAAAACGACTGACAATAAAGGGATATTTTAATTGTTTAGTCGCCTTCGGCCAGTTGAGAATAATATTTTGTGAGACATATTGAAATCTGATGGTTTTCAACGACAGTTGCAAAAAAATACTTTTCGGCAGGTTTGAATATTTATACTATGTACCCAAAGTTCTGAGAAAACTTGACCGGTCTGGCTGCCATAATAATGGAAATATAAGCGCTCAGCTGGAACTCAATATGAAAAACATTTTCCCCAATATAAGGAAGTCGTGATGATAATTTCACAAGTAAGAATGCTGATAAGACACATGTATTATAAAATCAATCAGAATTTTATACGTATCAAATCTGAAGATTAAACGTGATGACTTGGTGCACGTTGAAGTATCTAATCTTATTATTGTTACGATGATGAGGAAAGTACGGCAAAAAACACAATTCAAGGTATCATAGCAGAGTCTAATGTGTGTTGATTAGGGCTACATTGATTGCAACAAAATAACATGGGGTCTTATCGAGTTTGTTTCTTACCGGTTAGACCCACTTTTAATTCACCAACACAATCCGCGCAGTTTGTGATTGCGGAAGTTGGTTTGAATTACCTGCGATGCAAAGGTTATTAAACATGTTTCAATTTATCTGTACTTTACCTTTTAGCTACTAAAACTGAGTACAGATATGGCCTAAAAATGCAATCCAAAATTCTGCATTAAAACCATCACGCAGCTAAGACGCCTATCCCTTTACGATATAATATCTTCTAGTCACATAAAAAGCGAACTTAATCCTAACTTCCAGCCAATAACACGCATATGATTTAACTTCCTAGTGTTTCTACAAATAATGCATCTACACTATAGAAACTCAGTAAGCGAAACTGTGAACCCAATAAGGCCGAATATTTCCAATCATTAACTGATACGAAAATGTGTATATCAGATTCCCGAATTCATCCAATTCACTGGAAGTTTTGCTATCTTTATTAAACTTAACCAGCTACCTCACTAATTTCTTGGTAATGCGGCATAAATCCTTACTTGGTAAGAAAATGAATGACATATTCTTGACCTGTAACCCTTTCAGCCACTCAATCTGTCATTAAAAGAGTGAGTTCAGTTAGTAAATAGATCACACGAATATTATCACTAGCCACTGAATCAATTTAAGCTTGAATCTTTACTCTGAAAATCTCCGATTCCCAATTCCTCCAGCAACGATCATGTCCACAACCGGCGAATTATCTCCCTACGTTGGCCCTGGTCGTACGTGGAAGTTCAAAATCGCAGGAGGAACTTCCGTTCCTATAGAAAGTGTTCCCTTCCAAGGATACCTCTCCATAACTGACGGTAACCAATTCTTCTGTGGAGCTTCAATAATTTCATCCCTCGTAATTCTCTCGGCAGCTCACTGCCTTGTAGGGCAAAGTGCTTCTGCATTAACTTTTACGGCTGGGAACAGACGTCGTTCTTCACGTGAACGAACAGAACAGAGAAGAAGAATCACCTCAATTCACATTCATGAAAACTATCGAGACAGTCCAAATTCGCGTGAACATGATATCGCTGTTGCCTTTCTCTCGTCACCCCTCAGCTTTACCGAACACGTCAAAACCATCGGGATTCAAGGTTATCCCACCGCGTACATTGGTAATGCAACTATTTCTGGCTGGGGAAGGTTACATCACACTGGCCGTGGCTCTGATGAACTTCAAGCTGCAATTGTTCCATTGGTCTCTCAATCTGAATGTAGTAGAATGTATCAAGGAAGGATTCCAATTACTGAGAATTACGTTTGTGCTTATAAACGAGGCGTCGACGCCTGTGCAGGTAAATTTCTATGTATTTGATGCTTTGTTTTTTGGAGACAATTGATTTTAAATTGTGTCAAATTCTCAGGAGATTCCGGTGGAGCTCTTTCTGGCTATGTTAATGGAGAACTGATAGTTGTTGGAGTCGTTGCCTTTGGAACTCCGTGTGGCATTGACATAGGAAGAGCTGGAGTTTACATTAATGTCTCGCGGTATGGAGCGTGGATTCGTGCAAAGATGCAGGCAGCCAGGTGACATAATTTATCCCCCAATCAATTCTTATGAAAATACTAACAATACAGATTAATAATATTGTATGGCTTCCTTAACAGTGCTGCAAGTTGTTCGTCAAATTCTGTCCTCTGTAGCCCAAACTCATCCAAATGCATCAATAAAAGCTGGCTATGTGATGGGGACAATGACTGTGGGAATAATGAAGACGAGGCCAACTGCAGTCTTCATAGAAAGCGTGGAACATGCGACCGAAACAAAATGTGGTGCCCAAGTTCTTCCAAGTGCATAAAAAACAGTTGGATTTGCGATGGAGATAATGACTGTGGGAATAATGATGACGAGATAAATTGCCAGCATTTTGGAAAGCAAGGTGGGTGTGAAAAAAATCAATTTTGGTGCAAAAGCTCGTCCAAGTGCATAACAATGGACTGGGTGTGTGATGGGGACAATGATTGTGGCAACAATGAAGATGAGAAGTTCTGTACATTTCACTGACCACCGATCCTTTCAATACCCAAGATTTGAAGTGACAATCACATTTTATTTTTAAGTACTGGTTGTTGTAGCTACATACTGTCTTAAAATTAAATAGCAAGCAATTGATTAAAGCTTTTCAAGTGATGTCAGTCATTCTTGTCATTGAAGTAAGTTATAAGATTTAATAAAACATATCCAATGTAAAATGGAACGTACTATGCTTGTGTTTTTTAACTTACCATATGGTTGCATTTAACCATATATTTGTTCAATCGAAGAAGCACACAATGATTTGAGGTAGAAGATTGAATGAGCTCAACACTGACAAGGGCCAATAATTTATCATCACACATATTTACTTATCAGCAGCAGAAAATTTAAGAATTGTGTTGCTTCTTTCTGAAACTTGATATCCTGATTACATCATTAGGTACAATCCTTTCATAATGGTTGAAATAACTCTGGTATTAGCGTACATTTTATAAACAAATTTATATTTTTGTCTAGTGAAAGTCGAATTCAAATATGCTTTTTTGACATTAAAAACTGTATTGTGTCGGAAACCAACGCCTGTGAGACTACAAAAGCAAAATATGAATATATGCACTTTATTTTCTGACGTATACTATTGCTAGAAAATCAATTATGAGGTAGTACCATTTGAAGAGACCAATTCAGTACCTCCTGACATCAATTAAAATTTGGTGTCCTTTTGGATGAGGTGAAAACCGTGATGGTTGAATTCTTTTGTTCCCGTTTAAACAAAATTGGATTTATGCACACATTGTAGAGCACCGAAGATAAGGGAAGTAAATATTTTATCAGAATAAATATGAGCTTAATCTCAACGAGACTCATCGCATTTTCTATAGTTTTTATTTGATGAGCTAAACTGTTTACTACAACAAATATTAATTCACTAAAATTTCCCAATGCATTTTTTTTATAATTATAGAAGGTGTAGATATAGGTGCTACTGGGGTTAACATGATACAAGACCTATCCAACATTACGCCGACGAGTATTCTGACGAGTAGTATAGGGAGGCCAGGTTGTAGTGTTAACAACCGGAGGAAAAGACGGGATTGAAGTGGCAATACCCCAACCCAAATAAGGAGTCAGAGTCTTTCTATCAATTGAAATTTCATGACCCATGTGACCGGCGAAGACAGTCGCATCCCGAGAGACATCGAATCCTCTTGAATTTCTCGTCGTTAATTTAATAGGAACAGTTACGACTCCAGAAGACACGTGTCTCATGTTAATCCTCGGCCACTCCCAACCTTCAAGTTGCTCTCCTCTCCACGTTCCTTTTCCGTCGAAAACTGCAAAAGCTGACAACCACCCATCAAGAACATCCTCGGTTTGTCCTCCACCACAAACCGAATTCTTCTGAATCCGCAAAATATCCCCCCAAAACGGTGCATCAATTTGGCCACTCTTTGCTTTTACAAATTGATCAATAATTGGAATAAGGATGCGTGCCCACTTGGCTGGAATGTTTCCAAAGTCTCTTAGATACCTAACACGAGCGGCAATGTTATACCAGTCGTCTAGAGTTCCTAAAAGAGTAATTCTTGGAATTCCGCACATCACTTGGATCTCATATTTGAAGTAGTGTTGCATGGTACTCATGAAAGCTAAGCCAGAAACAATTCTGGTTTGTTCGGTTGTTGTTGTAAAGTTGTTCTCTACGAAATGCGACAGCTCAGGATTGGAAGCTGCTTTCAATTCGGATGTGAGGTGATTGATGGCCTGTTTCCACTGCCATTCGGAAAGGTGTTGTCTACCTCCATTAGAACCACCAAAAGAATCCATTCTGAACTTTAAAGTCTTCGTTCCCTCGTGAGATACAAAGCGATGTCTCAGCTGTTCAGCATTTGCGTTTACGTGACGGGAAAGCTGGACCATGATTGCTGTCCAGATGTCATCTGGAGTTATGACAAGGTTGTGATGATCTTTGTAAGCAGTGAGAACAGTGTGGACGAATCCTTGAGATGGCTGAATGCTGCATAAATTAAAATGGAATTTTTAAACATCAATTCAGTACAGATTAGCTCAGACCTCGTACCTTCCATCATGATGTCGTGATCCTAAGCGAAGAGAATGGGTTTCTGGTTTGAAATCGGGAGAAAGCTGAACTACATGAGTGATGTGTCCTCTTCCTGTCCAGTCTGTGACGTTAACAGTGCTTGCTGTTTTGTTAGAAGATATAAACGTCACTGAATTATCGTCATATTGTGTTACGTGTCCCACAGGTAAAGACTCCAGAGATATACGAGAAGCAGATTCTTCTTCATTCCTGAAGTAAACAAATAATTTTGTTTTGAGGATGAATATCTTAACCACAAAGCCTTAAGGATACAACTTGTAAAGTTAAAAGCCACCTTACCTCTGTTCTTTTTCAGTATATTCTGAGGATGTTACATACGCTGGCTCATTTGTTGGATGCCATTGTGCTTCTTGTTGCGGCAACTCTTCCCGAGTCTCTTCTGGCCGACCGTATCGCTGTCGTTGTCGTTCTGCCGATGGTCTTTCTTGCCTTGCTTGGAGTTCATCCTGACATAATTTTAATTGAGTGAATTCCCTCTGACAATGCTGACTTCCGGAATTTTGGAGGGGTAATAGGTCGTCACGTCTGTAATTAGTAGAAGATCTCCCCAAGGTTATTCCAGTAGCTGTTAGCAGCAGAAAAGCTGAATACAGCATGATGAATATATTCTGGTTTAATAAACTTTAGTAGTTTATTCCTGGACACTCCAGGCTCCCTGAGGGTGTTGTTTGTGATGTGGTAAGATGAAAAATGATGATCCATATGAAGCTTGCTTCTCCTTAAATGCTAACCCATTGTTCAACGGAACGGACAATTCACTTGAGAAATACTTGGAAAGAATATTAGTTCTCTGCAATGCTTGGTGAAGGGTATTACTTAATATGCTTTCCAAGAAACTCAAAAGTTTGTTCAGATTCATTTATTATATCAATTTATATCAGTTTGTTTCGCTATCAGTGGAAGAAATGTTTTTACTAACTGTTTTGAATAAACTTACTATAAATATAAACCCAATACTTCAATAACGTGGAGCAGTCGAATACAGACACAGACAAGGTGGTGACATTAGTGACCCCATGAATGAGAATTACTACGAAAGAGTCATTCCGCAACCTGCAAGCTTGAGTCTTTCCTTGAAAAATAATTATTTAGTCCACATTTAGGTACAGGATTTTATGGATCTTACAAATTTCGGTTCAACTGATGAAAATAGATCGTATAAAATTGAGATTTCTGGAATGTCCCGAAAATGATTGTTTGATTCAAGATGAATTAAATCCTCAGAATTATTATTTCATCTAATCCAATATTAAAAATAAGTAATTAAAATACACTGCAGTTCAACAGTCTCGGCAACATGCAACACCAGGAAATAGGAGTTCTTGCAAGTTTGCACATCACAATAAATTGTTATTAACGTTCAATGTAGGTCATACTGAAGTTCCAGTAGATCCAGCTGAAACCTTGATTCCTTTTATTGATAAATATTGGCTGTAATTACTTTAATCTGTTTTCTTCGAAGGTAAAGTATATCCGAAATGCGCCCACAAAAGTTGCTGAAGGTAGAGATATACTTCGAAAGCATGCAATATCAACTATATTATTTATCTCCAGTATATTTCCCTAAGTAATTCATGGAAAGATGCTGCTCGGATTCATGCATATCACTTGTGATTGTTTAAGCACGAACTGGACACGTAACTAGTAACTGCGAAAAACCGCATGGATTGAAAGACATAATTCTCTTACGTCCTGAACAAGTCAAGTCACATATACTCGACATCTACGGGCAATATATTGTTAAATCGAAATGACTACTTCACTGACAAGCTTGTTTTTCCATCAATAATGAATCTTATCTCCTGAATGCTTAATAGTTGAAACCAATCGAGTTAAAATTGAATTGCAAAATTCGGAGAATATGTTATCTAAATGGGAACCTGAGTATGGGGTTTATATGTGAATGATGACCTATGCTTCAGTTAAATTCAGATTATAGATTTTCGCCGAAATTCTGAACTACCAGGAAAATGAAATTGTATGCTGATGACCTGTAACCTTTCCACTCTTTCACTCACTTCATTTATCTCCCTTAAAAAGAGCAAGTTAAACTGATGATGGCTGTCATAGGCTCATTTGCTTTGGCCAGTTAATCACTATAAACGAATTCATTAAGAATATCTCACTTACCCCATCTCTCCCAAATTGGCGATGAATTCCTCCGGCGACATGTCTCCCTACGTGGGAACAGGTCGAACTTGGAGGTTCAAAATTGCTGGAGGAATTTCGGTTCCTATCGAAAGTGTTCCCTTCCAAGGCTACCTCGCTAATACCGACACAAACGAAGTCTTGTGTGGAGCCACAATTATATCGTCTCTCGTAATCCTCACAGCAGCTCACTGCCTCGTGAATAGACAAGCCTCGTCCTTAACATTTGTTGCTGGGGACAAACGCCGGTCTACTACGGAAGGAACAGAACAGAGAAGAAATATCTCATCAATTATAATTCACGAGGGTTTCAACAAAATGTTAACATCAATTGAGAATGACATAGGATTGGGTTTTCTGTCATCTGCGCTCTCAATTACTGACCAAGTCAAAACAGCAGGCGTTGCTAGTTCTCCCACATCGTATGTTGGCACAGGAACAATTTCCGGTTGGGGGAAGGAAAACGACAACGGAGATACCAATGATCAGATTCAAGCTGCAGCCGTTCCTTTGGTCTCTCAGGCTGATTGCAGTAGAATGTGGCATAATGAAATACCCATTACTCAAGATTATATTTGCGCTTACAAACAAGGAGTTGACGCGTGTCGAGGTACACTTCAGTACTTTCTTGCTTACAATTAGTGATTTAAATTTTTGTCTAGCATTTAAGATCCAATCCGTTACTATTTTAGGAGATTCCGGTGGAGCTCTTTCAGGCTATGTGAGAGGAGAACTGATAATTGCTGGTGTGATTGCAGCAGGACCTGAGTGTGGCTCAGGCGAAGCAAAACCTGGAATTTATATAAATGTCTCCAAGTATGGATCCTGGATTCGTGCAAAGATGTAGGTATTCCCGGAAACTTTTTAAAAGTAATTTCATACCAATTAAGAGGGTTTTTATTGTCCCATTAGTGCGTCCAGGTGTACGTCAGATCAATTCCATTGCAGACCATTATCAGGAAAATGCATCCCAAAAAGGTGGCTTTGTGATGGGGACAATGACAGTGGGAACCGTGAGGACGAGGCAAATTGCAGTCTTCACAGAAAGCGTGGAACATGCGACCAAAACCAAATGTGGTGCCCAAGTTCTTCCAAGTGCATAAAAAACAGTTGGATTTGCGATGGGGACAATGATTGTGGGAATAATGATGACGAGGTAAATTGCAAGCTCTTTGGAAAACAAAGTCAGTGTGAAAGGAGTCAATTTTGGTGCAAAAGTTCATCTAAATGTATAACAATCAATTATGTGTGTGATGGGGACAATGACTGTGGTGACAATGAAGATGAGAAATTTTGTACATTTCACTGAAAGCCAGTTTTCACGAGGTTCTTAATTCAGTTTATATTCTTTGTGTACTAGTTTAACAGTGCAAGCTTTTCAGCTGCGCTATCTAGTCACCTAGCTTGTGGTTTAGCATACACGATCCTTAAGGCAACCATGTAATTATAAACTAAAATTATAAGCATTGCAATACTTCTTTATCATGTTAATGTTTACACAAGATCAATAAATTATCTATAAAACGAACGTGCAACCTCAAAAAACTTCGCTCACCTTCTGGGTCTGATTGAAAGAGACTGATCTTTATTATTTGTCTCCTTGAGAGTTGCATTTATCTGAAGTTCGGACAATTGTAAAGACAAACATTACTTAGTGCCAAAAATAAAATAAATAAAATTTAATGGTGGTTTATCTTCATCTGGTGAGTTACCTTCAAGGTTCTCGTTTTATGAGTGGCCACCTTTGCCTTTTTTAAAGTTTTTAGTTGATTTCTTGAATTAATGTTAGGTTATATATACTTTCTCTGAATCATAATTCATTCATTAACTACCTTGCGATAAAGTTTATTTTCATTGATGCAGTGTAAAATATATACACACTGAATATTTTGACCTTGCTGACCCAATTGAGATGTATTACTAAGAAAGCATCATTTATTACCACGATCTGAATGACTTCGGATTTTCCTGGAAAAATAATTCTCAAATCCATAAACTCGTGATGATTTCTTTATTCTCGATCTTTAAGGTTTGACAGCTGTCCAAGTGGTATAAAGGTAGTGTTAATGTCCTTTAAACTTTCGGAGAAAATCAAAAACTAACTCAGGCCAGTTTTTTATCAAGAAATGCTTTAGAAATTGTAACGAGGAGATTCATAGTTACCGAGAATCAGAGATCAGCATTTTCTTAGCTATGGGATGACAGTCCTAACTAGCTTTAAATGCTGTTGGTTTGAAATACGAAAATTCTAAAACTTTATAAGATTGTACAGGAATCTTTGCTTCCGGACCTCGTCGTAATTTAACATCGCGCACGTTTACAATCCGGTCATAACCAACCATCTTTCCCTGGTGGGCAAAGATATTACACTCTGGCCTTTTTTATTTGAAACTTATATTAATCAAACCAACCTTTAACCTGAAATTAACGTAGATGATGGTTTAGTGTAAAATTGTTGATTTCGTCTTTAATCATTCTAAGCTAGATACACAACTTTTAACGAGACGAGAATTGATGACACACAAGATACTCGACTTAATCTTTGCTTAACCTATTCACCTTCCATAATGTGAAAAATTAGTGGACGAAGTCCTACGCGGAATTCGTCCAATACCAATAAAACGGCAGGGAAGGCCTTAATCTTGTGTTTCTAAGTCATTCCAGGTCTACGTATTTCTAGCCAGTTACAGCTAGCGCAACTCGAATTTCCAGGAAAAGGTGCTAACACGAAACCTAGCAGTTCCACGAAAAAGGAATCCAACCTAGCATATTGAAGATATCATCCGTGAAGCAAATCCACAGTGAATACGAAATCATTCATTCGCTATCTCCTAACATGAAAAGAGTCACTCATTCATTCATATTTTAATAAAACAGAAGAAACACTTAAGTTTGGATATCAGAAGTATTTTCTATTTGCAGCAAAACGCAGTAAAGCCTTAAAATCTCGTTTCTCTCACTTCCAAAAAGGCGATGGGCAATTCGACACAAGTCATGTCTGTCCTTCCGGCTCCCGAACCTACCTTCTTGTCAGAGATTGGCCGTGGAGCCCTATTTCCCATTGAACCTATTAACTACCAAGGCTACATCTCCCGATCTGACAACAATGAAGTCTTTTGCGCAGCTACGATTATTTCGTCCTTCGTTATCCTCACTACAGCTCATTGTCTCCTGGATAAAACTCCCTCGTCTTTGAATTTTGTCGCAGGAGACAAACGTCGGTCAACAATTGACGGGAGAGAGCAGAAGAGAAGCCTCGCCTCAATTTACATTCACGAAGGATTTGACAGAGAGATGACTTCACTTGAACATGACATCGCAGTTGCTGTTCTCTCATCACCCCTCAACATAAACGACTACGTGAAAGTCGCTGGAGTAGCGAATAATCCCACATCGTATTATGGCACTGGAACTATTTCTGGCTGGGGAAAGTCATACGATACCGGTATTTATCGTGATGAAGCTCAAGCAGAAACTGTTTCGTTGGCCAGTCAGACTGATTGCATATCACGTTGGAAAGAACATTTGAACATCACCGAAGATTTTATTTGCGCGTATGGAAAAAGAATTGCACCGTGCTCAGGTATATTTTGTCACGTTTTGTTCCTTAGTCTATGTTTGTTAATAATTGTGCATTCAAACTGTGCAGGTTTCTCTGGAGATGCGGGTGGAGGTCTCTTAGGAGTTGTCAATGGAGAACTGATGGTTATTGGAGTGATAGCCGGTGAACAAAGGTGTCCCAACGACGACGACGCCCACGGCTTAAAACCGGACATTTCCATCAATGTTTCGAAGTATGGGCCATGGATTCGTGGAAAGACACAAGCAGCAAGGTTACTGTCAAAACACATTCTGTTTATTAAGTTATTGGCGTTGAACAAAGGGATTTTTAATCTTTGCTTCAGAGCTGCCAGGTGTTCTTCTTCTGGCCAAGTCCTTTGCAGCCCACATTCAGACAAATGCATCCCAAAGAGTTACGTTTGTGATGGAGATAACGACTGTGGCAACAGAGAAGACGAGGCTAACTGCAATCTACACAAAAAATGGAGTCAATGTTCCCGAGATCAAATGTGGTGCCGAAGTTCATCCAAATGTATCAGCAACATTTGGATTTGCGATGGTGCCAATCATTGTGGGAATAATGATGACGAAGTTAATTGCAAACTGTTCGGAAAGCAAGCCCAGTGCAGTCCACATCAATTCTGGTGCAAGGGTTCATCCAAGTGCATAACAATCAATTACGTGTGTGACGGAGACAATGACTGCGGCGACAATGAAGATGAGAAATTCTGTACCTTTCATTAACAACCAATATTGCCAGTTTAGAATAATTGTTATTGCAATGTATACCTTAATTCACATACAACTTCTTTTTAGCTGTGCTTTCTTGTCTAGAAGGTTTTATGCTTTAGCAATAACATTACTTTTGAATTAAATATTCAATTTTGAAAGGTCCAAATCGATTATTTATAAATAAGTGGCATATTCATTTAACCCAATTTAAATTAATCATTTAATTCCATTACAACTGCAGTTTACAATCCTGACAGGCAATCTCATGAGACGATTCTTTTATTTTCATGCTCAGCATAAATATGTGTTTAGCTGAGTCTTATAGGCTAACCTTGCAACGGAAAGGTTTTAAAACGTTGATGTGACTTCAGTACGAACAAAAGTCAAGTTGCACCAATAATTTATTTCCTCTCCTGCAACGCAGTTCTGACGACCTAAAGATGATAAGCCAAGTAATTTAAATGTTTTCTTCGTTTACTTCCTTACAATCAAACACATCTTTCATGTAAAAGCTTTAACTACCAACTTTGCGTGTAATATTTACCAAAGTCTAAAAGTGATCAAATGAAACTTATTTCTTAAGAATTTTCGCACTTGACTAAATCAGGCAATGTTCACCGAAGACTCTGTGGGTCGAACAGAAGTGGAGGGTCGCACCAGAACACAAAAAGGTCTCGGCTCGAACAGATGATGAAGAGCCTGCACGCATGAGTATGCGGGTAGATTCCTTCCTCTTTATTTTCACAAGTAAATTCGCATTCAAC
>JAQGAC010000413.1:0-25414 GCA_034696585.1 Isotomurus maculatus
TAGGTTGAAACTAAACTTGCAGGAAGTGCAGCAGTGTGAAGAACCGTAGTGAGTTCATTATTCGCGTAGGTTTGCTCGCCACCTCCTCTCACAAATTCAATCTGCTCATCTCCTTCAATGTTGATAATGTAGTTTTCCGAGTACTCTGGTTCTTCTGTGACATCCACTACAAATGATAATAGGAATCCTAATCCAGAATTTGATGAGTCCGAATAGAACAAAACGATTGCTGTGTTTCCTGTTACTTCAACAATCCCTGAAGGCTCGTTTCTGTAAGTGAACTATAGCTTTAGCACAATTTTGTCAGAAAGCAAATTCTCATGCCATATTACATAATTGCGATGTCTCTTTCGATGTCATCTCCATTGCGTCTTAATCCAGTTACAAGAATTCCATCGTATCCTGGCTCAAATCCATTTTCTTGAAGAATAAAGCGGAATCTGGAGGCTCCTGGGACACTAATTGTCCAGGCACAGCGCTCATAATCCGTATATTCTGCGTTAAGCTTGTAAGCAATATATCCAGAAGTTTCGTTAATTATTTGGCCACATTCTCTATCTAAAAATTTGAAGAGAGCTTAAAAGATTTGAAACTTCCCCAGCATTACATATGATTCATAGAAACCAATCGAAATGAATTAGCTTTACCCATAATAGGAGATGGAGTGGTTGGATTTGTTGAGCTGGTTGTCGTTGAAACGGTTGAAGGTGTTGTGCTATCCGTTGTCGTAATTGGTGTGTTGGTTGTGGAATTTGTTGTAGTATCTGTAGTTGTAGGTGGAAGGGGTGTGGTTGAAGTTACAGGTGCTCGAGTTCCTCCAACACATTCTGGAACGTTCGATGGGTAATCACATATCTCAAGTCGAGGGTTGAAGAAATACCCTTGCGGACAAGATTGAAGAACAGGAAATCCATTTGAGCAATGATAGAAAAGAGAGCAATTCGGATGGGACAGGAATTCTTCTCCGCCAGTGCACAAGTCCTCGTCATTCTGAAACCATTTGGAATTTTATGAGAAAGGGTAATTGTTTTTTGTACAATTTTATAGTTGTGGTATCGGTAAAATACTTACAAGAAGATAGGAAATGGACGAGGAGACAACAAGAAGAAGCAAGAGATATCTTTCCATGCTTGAATGTTTCTAGATTAGGCTGAATGATTTTCGAATATGTGTAAATGCTAAAGCAACATACGGACAAATGAAGAATCTCCTGCTCAACTGCTATTGTGAAGGTTATCTATGAAAATTTTCATTGTTCGGTCTTATCTTCGTGACGTGTTACTGATGAACTTAAAACATTTTGTAACCAGGATTGATTACTATCTGTTCTGAAATGAGGTGAGAGAAATATGACTCGAGTACTTTAAGCTAACGTCAGGACTTTGCAACTAATGTTACTGTTTCGCGACTAATTGGATTTGCTATTTATTTTGTTAACTATTTATTGGTTTAATGTAAAATATTCAAAGCCCTACAAGTGAATCACACAACATCAGAATAGCTTTCAAAATGGAATATCTCAGCGTATTTGTAATTTGTAAATGAAACACGGCAGCATGTCTCTGAGAAAGTTTTTAGTGATGTCTACTTAAATAGTTTCCTTTACTTGCTGTTAAATGTTCACTGCCTTTGACAATAGATGCACAAATGTATTTGTATTTGATAGGTAAACGTTCAACATATGTTTAGTTAATTTCCTGCTCTCATGCACCAGCAACAGTTTTTATGAACTATGTTGGTGAAGTGTCATTGTACGTTTTGCCGGCCTTTACCTACAATTTTCTGAAATTCAGAGGTTCATAGGTAATATTTTATTTAAATACGCAGTTAGCAGGGATGACCTAAAGATGCATCATGGAAATAGGAAGGTGTAAATTTTGGAATACATTGTACCAATATAACAAATTGGATTAAGTGTCCCAGACAAAACAAACAACCACTTCGTATTTGGTCTCATAATTTTAAAGATAATTGTTCATTAGTCTCCTCTTGCAGTTTAACATATTTCATTGTTTAAGCTAATGTTTTACGCTGAATACACTGTCTTGTAATAAAATGCATGGTACCTAATGCCAAAATTTTCATTAGAATTCATTTACTTAGATTACCACCTGCTTCAATTCCACTTGACTTTCAACTCCTTTCCTATCCATTTATTTCTTCCCATTCCTTTACTTTCAACTCCTTTCCTATCCATTTATTTCTTCCCATTCCTTTACTTTCAACTCATTAGCTTTCAGTTTAGTAACTGCTAAACCTACTAGCCTGGAGTGTACTGGAGTAATTTATTTCTGTAATGATAATCATTGTGCACACACGTTGTCAGTATATGAGGTTACAGTCACAATGTTGACTTGTTTCGAATTAACGAAGACCAATATGAAGTCGGCTGAAAATTACGATCACACAGTTTATCAGTGAAAGTGAATTATACAAAATGAATTAAAATATAGACACTAGTGCAGAATGACTTGGCTCCTCTCGATTCTCTTATGATAGTCGAAAAGCGTAATGCAGATTTATTAAGGTGGAGGTCAACTTCACTAATCTTCGTCTTTCATGGAAATTTAGGTGAAGACCTTTAATTTCTGCACTGCTGAGACCGGTCGGTTTATGCTTGGACAAATGGTAGCCAATACTGATACCTCCACGAAAAAAGCAGACTGCGAATGATATATGGCAAATAACAAGTAGCAAGATAGTTATAGTTTGGTGAGCTCTTAGCAAGAAACTGTCTAAGAATCTCATTAGGGTTTGATCATATCTCTGAGTCAAGCACTGTGACAAAGTACTGAATTACGTAGAAACTGAAGTCGTTTCATACGCAGGCAAACCAGTGACCTCAAAATATCCATCACTGCAACCAGTATCTTCTAAACATCATCCGCATCAATCTACGACCTTCTCACCAACCCCATTTTTGCCTGAGTATCCGTTTGCCCAACCTGCATCCCCTGAACCCCTGCGAAATCATAGCTTCACGAATTTTTAGGACGAGGGAAATAAACGGCAAAATATTTAAAATAGTGCATATAAATTGTCAAACTGCCACAAACAAATTCCTAGACTTTCGTTTTTTACTCGGTATGCATAACTTTGATGTCTTATGTTTCACGGAAACCTGTATCATTGCGAGTATTATTTTACCTCACTTCGTAGGCTATTGCACTTTTATCTCCAACTCCGGCCTAAGAAATAGAGGAATTGCCATCATTGTTAAGATTAACCAAAAATAATTGGTCTTTATTTCCAGGAGTTAACATTTGCAAATTTACAAAGCAAAATTGAAAATTGCACATGTTAACTCATGGAAGTGAAGACTTCCCACTCCCGGACCTGATTTTTGCATCCTCCGCTCTATTTAACACTCACATAATCGCCACAATGTGCACTTAGCTCCTGAGGTATTTCATATTCTCCATTTAATACCATTACTTTGAATCTCTTACTTAGATTCCCACCTCTGTTTCAATCCCCCTTGACTTTCAACTCCTTTCCTTTCAGTTTAGTAACTGCTAAAGCTACTAGCCTGTAGTATACTGGAGTTATATATTCTGCAATGATAATCAATGAGCAAACACGTTGTCACTACATGAGTTTACTGTTCCATAACTTGATTCGAATTAAAGAAGACCAGTGTAAATTCGGTGGAAAATTACGATCACACAGTTTATCGTTTATTGGTGATTTGACTCCTCTCGATTCTCTTATGATAGTCAAAAAGCGTAATGCAGATTAAGGTGGAGGTCAACTTCACTAATTTTCGTCTTTCATGGAAATTTAGGTGAAGACCTTTCATCTCTGCACAGCTGAGACCGGCTGATTTATCTGTGGACCAATGGCAGTCCATACTGATACCTCCACATACATTCTTAGATTCGCATGCAGCAAGTTCAACAATCACATTTTCCACGTAAAAGCCCCAATACAAATGATACGTATATAGTAAATAACAAGTAGCATGGTAATAATAATTTGGTGAGTTCTTACCAAGAAACGGTCTAAGAAATCCAGCTGGTATGTCTTGTCTCTGAATCTGATATTCTCCATTTTCGTAGTCGACGATTCAAGCAAAATACACAAAGTCATTTAATGAGGGGAATGTGTGTGTAATTAAGCACCTTGCAATGCTTAAGTTCCTGATATTAAACCGGTTGTATGCATTTACTCGAACACTTTCTTCACCTGTTGTGACTGTTTTATTCCAATTTGAGGGATAAATGACAAGTTGTGTGTCTAATTTGTAATTGTTGTTCTTTTTAAGAAGTCTTTCTGCGTCTTTCTCCATTTTTTTCACTAATTTAAGACCAAAGTCGTACAATGAAATGAGCTTTGAACTGTGATTCAGTCCTCAGCATGAATGTGAACTCACAGGAACAGTTATCATGAGTGTGATAATGATAATGAAAGATAGGCTAATCTGATTTACATTCGGCGTATTTACCTCACACCGATTTAGTTAATTATAACTCATCATATACAGACAAGCAGAGAGCTTGTAGGGATTTAATATTATCTTCCCTGGTGCATAATATTCCTGTAAGTGCTAATGTTGTATAAATTAACAACAAACACTTTTTAATGCACATCAAAGGTTATTTGTATCTGTTGATTTACTTGGGTTAAACCTACTTCCAATATTTCACGTATTTTATTAAGTCATCCCCTAACAAGCAAAAACTTTCACTGAACCGAACTGAAAAATGCAAACCCTGGTGAGCTTCTTATCCTAGTTTCATGCTTTCTATCATTCTTTTTCCGAAATCGGTAATGTCTTTTTGGTGTAGAGCTACAAATTCACATCCAACATCACGAATGCAATGATGTTCTACACCATAATATAAAATAAGTGGGACATTTACCTGTTTAATGAGTTCTTGAACGTTCAAAAAGTAACTGGGAACTTATAAGCCCTAGAAGAGTTTCAAAACGCAGGAGCATATTTGCTCCTCATAAATTACCATTCACCGCTCCTTAGGCAATACAAAAAAGCAAGCGATTGTGATCGTTCTGTAAGATTCTGCAACAAAAATGAAATGACTGCCAACAAAGTTGTCCAGCTTTCAAAAGGAAATCAATTATTTGGGGTCAAGGGATTTAAATTGAGCCACTATATACATAGAAGAGCCGTCATTCAGTTAGTCAGGCATTTTGAGAAGTTTACAAAGAATGGGATGATTTCGTGAAACCCTTGGAGACCACTATTGCCTGATAACCACATCCAAAGAAAGTTGTGCATAATTGGTGCTCGATAATGGGAATGAGACAACCAGCTTGAGATAGAAAAAATGAAAACAGTCTGTCTGCTTTAGTTAACTCCCCAGAGATAGGAAAATCTAGCGAACTCACCAACCTAGAAGTGCGTTTAAAATAGTATGTCACCAGCAACAGAATAAATGTTCGCATAATCCTAAACCAAGTCCAGAAGACGTTGTTGATGATTTTGTAACCGAAATTTTGGCTAAGGTTCCCATCATATTAGCTCATTCCTTTCCCATAACTCCCGTGATATTCCTGAAGTATCTGTGTTTGACCTTCTCGACTAACTCGAAGAGGTCTGTCCCACATTAAAAAAAGAAGCTAATCCTCCTCCACACCTCACGAACTCAAGCAGCACTTTAAATCAACTGACTGTTTTCCTGACCACACGCCTCCGCCTCAGGTCTAAATTAGAGTTAATATCCAATTTTGAACCTTGGCCTCCTCTTCTTCTCCCCAAGGAACATCAGCCTGCACGTACATAAATGAACTGTGAGAATTCTAGAAGACCAGTGACGATACCTTAAAGAAAGGCCATAATCAAAAGGCAGGTCTTCTACTGCAGGGTTTTGTAGAGGCTGGAGACAAAAGTCAGGAAGCGAAGGATTTGTCACGCAACACACAGCAAACAGGTCTGTTATTCATTTCCATTGGCGTGTCCACTATGCTAGTCAGGATTTTGCACATTTATTTTGTTCAGACCTATTCTAAACGAACAATATCATTTGTGTACCAGCAATCAAATGTCAGAACTAGTAGCTTTATACACTTTATAGCCGAAGTAAAGTGCACATTATCACACACACTTTATTCTAAACTTGATAATCTAAAACTAAGAATTTTTAAAATGACACAAGTCTTAGATACATTGAACGACCAGGTTCGACCACAATGGCAAAAAATAACGTTTGTGTTTGTGGAATAACATCATGATACATTTCTGTTATGAATAACTTCTTGTTTTAATCGACAATCGTTCTATAACTGACTAAAAACACTGATAAGATTTATTTATTATGATTATAAATTTAGCCACAAAAGTGTATAATCGGTGAATGACTCCCTTTTAAAGCGGTGTCCCAGCTTCGATAGATTCTAGAAAAGCTTTAGACTGCAAATGAAAGAATTCGATGTTAGCTAGGTCGACCAAAAAGCGTTTAAGATTTGCAAAGTGAGCGTTAACAGCTGCGGAGTCCACAATTCTGTAGGAGTTGGGAGTGGCTCCATCGGGTCCACGAGGGCCGCTTTCGCCTCTTGGGTGTCGTTCGTACGAAGGATTTCTTTCCATTTCTAACTGCTCGCAGTGTCTTTGTGTGCCCCTGTCATCTATCCGCATTGTAACTGTGTCTCCTTTGTACCCTCCAACTCCGCCTGGTCCACCAGGGCCCCCTACTCCAGCCTTCCCGTGAGTTCCATTCTTTGGCTATTTGGAACTTTGAAATTTGTCTGCCTGAATAGAATAACTCTGCCCACCAGACCCCCCCGAATAAGCCCTTGAACCTTGACCTCCTGTCCCACCCTTAGACCCATCTTTGCCATAAATTTCAACTACTATTCCATTATCACCAGCGTGACAATAATCATTGCTGTTCTGTGGCTCACCACTTGTAGTGCCTGTGTTGCAGGTGTTGCCATAATTCCTAATTTGTATTTTCCCCCCGGCCCAAGCTGCACAATCGTCGCTTCCTTCATCAAAATTGTTTTCCCCATGCGCACCATCTGCTCCTTCCACTCCTACGGAACCTGAGCCTCCAGGGCCCCCAATCATATCAAAAGAAAATATTGTACTTGCTGTTGGATAAATTTCTTTGTACAAGGCGTACTGAGTTCCTGCAGGTCTACCATCTCTACCTTCTTGCACTCCTGCATATCCGTTCAAACTGATTTTTCCTTCCGAGTTCACCAGTATTTTATTCGTCATCACAATAACATGAATGTTGTTATCAATGTTGATCTCGTCTCCAATGATCCTTGCATTTGCGAACATTTGATGCGTTGCAATGAGAGTCACACTTGTTCTTCGTCTTTCCTTGATACAATTGATGACTCGGTCGAATGAAACAATCAGGCTTGCTATTACCACATCAGTTGATGTGGAACAATCCCCATACGGATCTTGGAACATCAAGTAAAGAAGATAATTCAGTCGGTGCGTTCCTTTGGCCTGGTATAAAACGAATTCTTTCACCCGGTCTCTGCTGAATATTATGTGAGCTTGAAATCCCTGAACTGATATTTGATCAAAAAATGTTCCAAAGTTCCGCTCGTTAATTTCTCCCTGAATCTCCCACCAATGCTGCATCATACTTTTTTCTCCTGTTTGAAACAATGGTAGTGACAAATCATTGAAAAGTGCACGCAAAAATATGCTTAAGTCTCTTTCATTTTCGATCAGCTCTAAAATTGTCACAAATGAGGATGTCCAGCTTTTTTCCCTCCAGCCGAAGTCACTCAACACCTCGAAAACTCTCAGTGCCTCTAACTCGGGAATGCTCAAACAGCTACTGCAATCCGGAATAAATTGTTCCACAATTGACAAGTAAAATATTATAAATTGAGTTAGATTCTGAGCATATATTTCTTGTGCTTCAATGATGCCCGATGCAGTTCTTAGTGACGTTGCCAATAACGACGAATTAGCAATCTTGAAAGAAATGTCTTCTAAAGAACTGATGTTTTCTAGGTTCCTTACAGATATTGCTTCAGATATAGATTCTAGCTTCGAGTAAATTGTGTCTTGAACTCTTCCAGCGTATATTATAACACCATCCATCACATTAGTGCTTATAGAGGCTAATTTAATCCACGACGTGGGATAAACGTTAACGTTAGCAACTAATTTCTCTAAAATCATTAGAAATTTCTCCGAATGTTCTAAGTTTTTACCAGTAAATTCAGCTGCACCCCCCCCCGTAACTTAGTATAGTTTTTTCGACTTCGTCAATATAAAACGAATATAATTCTCCAGTTTTGTTCAAGAATGAATAGTCAGCTTTCATCATGAGTCCCAAAATAGTCTCAAAATTTGTTATGTCAACCGAAGAGTCTCCAGCAGAAATACGTTCAAATTTGTCTATAAAATCATCTTTGATTGACACTGAGAATTGGTCCAATTCTGATTTTATTGTTACTGCAATGTCTTCTGTGTATTTAATAGACACCGTTTTAATTTCTGAGATTGATATAGTGATCGGCGACACCAAATCATTAGGGTTGAAAGGAATTGTTACGTTTGCATGTTCAATAACTTTGATGAAGGAAGCAGTGTTGAAAATGTGTTGTTTGGTTTCTTCTAACGTGGGAACATGCAGGCTTGAAATCGATTCTAGCAACTGAGCTAGATAATTACTTAGAGGCTTGTCAAATTCCAGTTTCATACTTGTCAGATTCGTTACCAGCTCAGAAATGTAGTAAACTTCTTCGTCCCTCCCACTCACAATGTTTGACATGCCTTCCAGTATTGTTGATTCCAGATCGAAATCAAAACTCTTTATCCGCTCAACCAACTCGTCTGTAACGGCTCTTGCTGTAATAATGTACTCTGGATTGAGTTCTGTAATTGAAGTGGTGATAGGAAAGACCCAGGAGTTTGGATCGTATAAAATTATGGCCTTTGTTTGTTCAATAAATTTTATGAACGACATTGTGCTGGAAATTTGTTCTTCAGTACTACTCTGGGTAGGAACTTGCAGGCTCGAGATAGAATTTAGCAATTGATCCAGATAATTGCTCAGAGGTTCGTCAAAACAAAAGTTGGAATTAGTCAGATTCGTCACTAGGTCAGATAGGAACGCGACGTCTTCATAATTTCCATTCGTAACATTGGACAGCCCTTCCTTAATTGTTGTTTTAAGATCTTGAGCAAAAATGTTCATCTGCTGAGCCATTTTGTTTGAAATGCAATAGCCCGTGTCTTTAAGCACCGATAACGCATCTTGTGATAACGGTAGTCCAAAGTCGGCATCTTCCTTGCTCATGAACTGCAAGTTATCAAAAATTACTTCATCCAGTCGTTCTTTGTTCTGGAGGATTCGTGGTTCCTCCAGTATTGGACCATCTTGATCCGGAGACAGGAAGTAAGATAAATGCGCTTCCGGCTCAATATTCTGCAGAATACTCTTAGAACGCTCCGCATAATACGTCTCTGATCCATTAAACATACTGTCCAGTGCAGGTAAAAGGTCATTATTTAAAAATGTCGCCAAATGTTCGATCAATCCATTATGCTCATCACTCCTTGAAACGACTGCTGTTGAAATTATACCCATGCTTCCTTTAAATTTTTCAGGGGTCATAACTAGGTCCGCCAAGTTCTGCAAAAGCATCTTAAAGTCTTGTCTTGCGGATGTTGTAAATGAAGACCACCGGGCAAGAATAAGAATCTTGATTCTTTTCGCTTGTTTTATGACTTGCTGAATGAAAAATCCATTTGCTATTTCCATCTCAGGGCTTCTGTTGTCATTGAATCCAGGCATGTCATAAAATGGGGTGTTGCTTGAGTTATGAAATACAAGGTTAGGCAAAAAGGTTTTCGAAATGATGTCCTCCCCGATCGTTTCCGAGTCATCAATTATTTTGCACTCTTGTATTGTACAATTTCCTCTTAAGGAGTTGGTTTCGTTAGCAACAAATTGCACCAGTGTACTCTTTCCAACTCCACTGGCTCCAAGAACAATCACAATATCCTCTATGTCGGTTTTTTCAATACCTTCCTCTCCCATTCTAATATATTCAAGCATTTCGGTAATGTTCCCGGACGAACTGTCGCAAGATGCGTCGTCACGTTTTTCTGCAAAAACAACAAATAAAATCAACACCTTTTCAAATATTTTGTTCAATCAAGAAATGTTTCATTAATGACAAGGTATCTATCTCCATGCCACAGTTAGAATAATTTTTTAAAATTTTAGTCCTGTTTTTAATCCCACATGAGTATGCACTTCTAATCCCTTTCCGATTTTGGTGCTTTCTATAAACTCGACTCCAAATGCAATTGTGGTCTCAAAAGCTCAAAAAACGGTTAATGAGCGTTAAATGCGTTGAATCACTAATTTTCTTCCTAGCGAAAAATATGCTTATTACCGGGCTCTTATAAAACTAGACGTCCTGTGACAGTAGTGGCCGGCGCAAATTTCAGGTTTGTCAGTTCAAAACCGACTTATAAACCATACATTGAGTTAAATTTCGATTCCATCAAATGTTGAGACGAAATCACCTGACCTAAGGATGAAAAATTTTGACAAATCTTGTAGTGCTAGCTAAGCCCTGCTGGTAAGGTGGTGAGGACTAAATACTGGAGGTAGCTCATGTCAAACGTTAGCAGTTCGATCGCCCTGCCAAGGAAACAAGTCCTTCCTGGTGGTTTGTTACCTCTGTATACCTTCAGTCGTGCCTGCCATGTGAATTAACTATCCCTCGAATTAGCATACCACTTTTCGTGTGGTCTTCTGGAGTTAGTCCTTTTGTATTTCTGTTCGCAAAGCACACTAGATGAAGTAAGCCCCTTCTCCATTTAAGGGATTGAATCGATATGGCAATTATTGTAAAGAATAAAGGGTTGCCCCTACTATTCTTTTCACTTAATTAGACATGCAGGTCACCAACATGCCTAATGATGGAACCTTCTCGAACCTCATCTCCTTATCGGACATAAGCCTGGTCACCCACCTTTCTGCACACACACATCCTTCCATGCTACGCAGACACAAGCGAGAGGTTTCATTCTTCCGAAGAAGAAACCGCCTCTCACTTGTGCTGTGAATCTCAATCTGTCTACATTATCTACAATCTAAAACGTTAATCTGCAATATGGAGATGTCTAATCTTATCAAGTAAACACTGTATGAAGGTTTAGGAATGTCGAATTTTCTGACTTCTTCTAGCCTTTGATACTATAGAACTTGAGACTCGAAGTCTTATCTGCATTTTGAATGTCAGGATATTATTTATCGTCGAAACTCTTTTCATTAACGAGCCCAATTTGACAGTAAAATACTCTGGCAATGACTGTACTTTAATTTGTTGTAACGTAACTTAATTAAGTGTAAGTTAGCCTTGTAATGTGAGTCTGTGTTGAAAATTTGTGCAGTATTAAGAACTCAGAGATGCATGTTCCAAGTACTATATTATAAGTCGTGACGTGGAAATTGCTGTCCTCAAATTCAGGCACTCCATAACTGGTATGAATACTATGTTTAGGTTTACCAAGGTATCGCAAAAGGTTGCTGATCGTAGATTCCGTGGAATCAAGACTGAAGTCGTTCATCTGAAACCAATCAACACAGAACAATGTAATTTTCTTTAATAATACAGGGAATGGTTTATATTTCGTAGAAATTGATCGCTTGGATTTTGGCAGGACTTAAATTCAGCTTAATAAATCCGCCTTTTAATTATATGCTGAAAGAAATCTAAGAGGTGACCTTTATTACATGCCCCTGAGTCACTTTCTCATGTAATCTATGTGTGGCATTCGATTACCCGGATTGTGGAGAACTCATGGTGAAGGTTTTTTTGTAGCTGAGATGTCAAACAGAGACTTGCCACAAGAAAGACACAGGTCAAAAACAAAATGTATGCTTACCGCATGTGTAGGGCAGGAATCCTTGAAAAGGAGAAAAACCGCGGCGAAAAAGTGCAGCTGCAGCTTCATTTTGATAACTGGTTGACTTAAGGAGTATCCAAGAACTGTACAGCTACACTGAGTAATTTAGCATAAGAGTAGCACTCTATATATTCGCGATTGTGTTCAGCAAACTTCGATTACACTAAACATTTGCCCCTATTCACTGCATGTGTGTAAAACAGCTTGATGAGTTATGTATCATTACTTTTAGAGATAGTTGCATGATTGAAAGCTTACATGTCATTCCTTGTCTTTTTGACAGTTGCAATTGGATAACTTGTTTGCTAAGCAGCCTCTGCAGCCCAAACAATATCGTAGTATAATAGTGGATACCAACTTAAACAAAAATGAATTAAACCTGAAGAACCAAATCTTGAAGAACCTAATATTTTTTAGTCGTTGAGGCTAGGCTATTTTGAAAGTGAGTTAACATGTCCTGAAAAAACGAATACATTACCGTAAGTCAATCTTTAATAACAAAATTGCCCGGCAGTAAACTCTTTTATTTATGAACTAGTAATATTTTGTGTTCGATTATTGACCCAAATATCCGGTTCATTAGCAGCGGAAGAGCCTTTAAGGTCACGAAACGTTACACAAATGGGGTCAAAGAGTGGGTGTATGGGGTCGTACATTTAAGTGATATGTTCAGAATTATGAATCTATCAAATAATTCCTATATTTAATTCGCAGCTATTCTACCATTTTAACTAAAAAGGAGGACAATTTTTTCCATGATTCAGATCCACGGATCCATAGCTTACTATTTTGGTCAAATTTTAGTTTTTTTAATACACAGGCATAATATTAAGGTATAAGTCTTGTTTGAAGTCGTAATCAATATTTGCAATGGCCGATTACAATTTGTGGACTTCAAATAGTCACTTTGAGGCCCACTTTTGTCTAACAATTATAATTTACCGCAAGTTCCATCAATAAAATTTTAACCAGAGGATCGATTGTGCACACAACATGGCGTCTCTCAATGTGCCTATTCGAAAGTTATATTCCAAAAAAAGGTAGAGTTGACAATCTTACCTTATAATTCCAATTTGACTGGGATCGAAACGATCTTTTCTGCATCATACTTAGCTTGATACCAAAACCCTGCCTGTTATAATGACCAAATGTTCTTCGTGAAGGAATCAGGTAAAGCGAACCCGAGGATAAGCGACATTTGGACAGGTTGACTAAAATGGTACTTGAAGCTCAGAATTCCATCGGGGCGTGTGCAGAAGTGTTAATAAAATTTCCCGAATTTCACGTGGCACTTGTAGTGTGGTTATCTTCTCAATAGTTACATATTAATTTGAATTATCGTGTGTGTCACATCTAACGATTCCAGTCTTGATTTCTAATTACCTAGTATATGCTTGACACATAAGTTCTTGTTAATGGAAAGCATATACATTCAATCGGTTCTACAGTAGGACAAGTTTAAAATCACGATAAATATATATTTGTGGTGGAAGATAACTACACTTCTGCATTAGTTCCTTCCTGTTCGTCTTAATTAGGGCAAATACTGTGTCACCAATTTTAGCGTACTTTTCTTATCGCGCTCTTGATATTGATAACAGATGCTGAGGGCTAATTCTACTCAAATCCAAACTTTGCGTCGAATGAAAACTGTGGTAAAATATACAGGTTCACCTATTTCACGAGTAAAGTTTTTAAAAAAACTATGGTTTTGGAGCACAATTAAGTAATTGATGATAGCCAAGATGAGCATCAAAACGGGAAGCCCAACGCAACAAATAAAAAACCTGTTACGGGTTCTTTATAATAAATGCGAGGAGTGAAAGTTGGTTAAATAAAGAGGGGATAAACCATTTATTAATATTAAAACGATGAGTCAAGTACAAAAGAAGTAAGGAAGTAATAATAGTGACTCCACTCCTGTCTCTGGAGAAGAGACAATGATGGAGGTGTGGAATGGAGTGAAGATGAGATCTTCTTCGGAGTTTAAGTACTCCGTCTTGACATCTGCATAATAATTACTGGAGACGGAAGTCTGGCCAGTAATCCATCTGCAGTAGTTATGAGAGACACAAGACACTTGGGGAAACCTCACAAAGAGAAAGTTGGGGAAAGCCACACGCAACTATTCATCGAGTTGCATCATATAAATGTAACATGAAGCTATTCATAGCATAGCGTAATAAAACCAAACATTCAGTAACGAAATAAAACACAAAAGTTAGGAATTTATCCACAGAAGCGATTTTATTTTCCGTTTAAGCGAAATTCATCTCATCTGCGTCCTCATGAGGAAGTTTTCAAATTGGTGGGTTCAAGGTCAAGTCCTTGGTATAGAACCACAACCACAACCTACATTTGGAATTCGGGTGACTGCATAAACGACGACGACCAAGAAAACGGACAGTCACTTCATTCTTCGCGTTATCCTAAATCCACTTCAAAATTTAGGAGATAATTGAAAATTAAAATCTCGCTGCCTCTTTAAGGTGCTGATTTTTAATAAGAAATCAGATATGCTTAGAATAGTCAATATTTTATCCTTGTAATTGATTTATGCCTGTCGTACTGCTCACATGTACACTTCATGCTTTTAAGAAACTGGTGAATGTATAAATTTGGAGGTTGCATTCCGTAAACATTTACCATGCTTTAATAAGACTATGGTAATAATTATCTGTTAAATGATAAGAGAGTTTGCAGTATTTGTTAAGATTATATTTATTTTACAATTACCACAAACTGTGATTTACGTAATTGTGACTCATATTAAATTCACCACCATGATGATGTGTCATACAAAGCGTTTAACTCGAATCTCAAAATCAAATTAATTAATGACAGGTACAAATATACGTAGAAATCGTGACATTGAAAAGATAAAATAAACCGCGAGTCAATGTTAAATGTCACGAATCAATCTAAATTAAGATAATCGTTGACATACTGAGAAGATAGGTGAATTTGAAGAGCTGACGCCAAGTTGGAAGATAAATCGACATGCTATATTTCGAGAATTAGTTGAGATAGTTGAACATTCGCAAATATATTTCACTGCAAAAACACGTCCAATATAGTTTGTGGCTTATTTTGTGCATCCTAACGATCCTAATCCTCAGAAAACCAAAACAAGTTAAATAACAAAACTAATTACAGAGAAAGAGAGATGGAAAAATCCAAGGATACTCCCTTAACGCACCCATATGACAAGGCAAATTCTTTATCAAAGTGGATTTTTTATTGGGCATGGAAATATTTGTTCTATTTTCGATCAGACAAAAGCTCACACACGACGGTATGTGTGAAAAGCGAAATGTCTGCGAACTTTATTCACTCACACAACCGGTTAGTTATCAGTTTTCTGTTTATTAAAGATTCGGTAAACAACAATATGGGTTTTTTAAGAAACCTAATTTGCAATATTTGATTTAAGCAGGAACACAGAAGATAAGAAGAGCTGTTCGATATCCAAACGTTTATTTAGATGTTACGGGCAACAATTTTTTATTCTATGCTTACCCTTGGCATTCGCTGAATGCATTGTGAAACCCGCGCAATCTCTATTCCTTCAATGGTTCTTAAAAAGTGTGAAAAATGGTAGCACGAATGATACATATATTTTCGCGGGAGCTATTTTGTTGGTTTCGTTCACAGTTACCTTCATTAACCAGCCAGTCAATTTTGCATTCCAAAAGATTGCATCAAAATGCAGAGTAGCTTGCTCCAAGTTAATTTACGGCAAGGTAATCTATAAACAATTAACTTACATTTTAAATAAAACCTTTAGGAATTTCTGCAGTTAAGCAGATTCTCACCCACATATTCAAAATTCAGATTTTAGGATTAAGAGCAAAGAGTATGCAGGAAACCCACATCGGGAAATTAGCAAACATGATAGGAAATGATGTCGGGAGATTCGATCAAAGTCTAAAATTTCTGCCTCACATAATGATCCTCCCACTTCAGTCTTTAATCTACAGTTACCTATTGTGGGACACTATGGGATTGGTTGTTGTTTCTGGACTTGGAATTTTGTACCTCGCTGTACCTCTGCAATGTAAATCATAAGATATTTAATTCAGTGAATTGGGCGGTCTCGATAAATGTTTGATTACACTTTAGATTTCAATGGAAAGCTATCTGCCTCCCTCAGAGCTGAAATAAGTAAAAGTGTGGACAAGCGTTGTAAGTTTATCAGTGAGATTGTTGAATCGATTCGCGTAATTAAAATGTACGCGTGGGAGAAGTATTTCACCTCAACGGTCAACTTGATAAGAATGTAATATCAACAATACGGGGTAAATATTTAATTGAATGCTTATCAGGATTTTGCAATATTCCAGGAATGAAACTTCTCTTCTTCAGCAGAAGTTTTATTTGCGAGGAATTTACTCAACAATGTACTCGTCATTGTCAAAACTGATTCCCTTTGTAACAATACTTTGGTATTTGGAGCGACAAAACGACTTCGATGTCCCAAAAGTGTTTTTTATGGTTGCTTGCTTCAACACGATGATTCAGTCCATGACATACACATTCCCCTTGGCTGTATCTTTAGCCGGTGAACTTTTAATCAGCATAAAACGAATTGAGGTGAAATACGTTTGATTTTATTTCTGTCTTAGATTGCTTAATATAAATTTTCTCTAAACTGCAGGATTTCCTTGCTATTGAGGACGGAGCTGAGGAACAAAAACTTTCAGAGAAAGGAGCTGGTAAAATTGAAATGAAAAATACTTCATCAAGGTTAGTTGTACTTTAATTACCATTGAAAGTTAAAATCTATCTTTACTTCAGTTCATTTTTTGGTAAAAAAGTTTACTGAAGAAATTGATTATTCCTACAGCTGGAACGGAATCGTTTCACAGATCATCAAAGCAGATCTAAAACTCGGAAATTGCAACTTGGTCTACGTAATCGGACCTAATGGATCGGGCAAGGTGATTGACCACTTTATGGTGTAATATATTTTCCACAATCCTTGTCTAATTTTTGATTTCATAGACCAGCTTACTCAATACGATACTAAGCGAGATGACAATAACTGGTGGTGGAATTTTCGTCGACGGAAGAGTTGCATATGCTTCACAGAAACCGTGGATATTTCCAGGAACAATAAGAGATAACATTTTGATAGGAAAACCATACGATAAGAACCGATATGATACCATAATAGATGCAGCTTGTCTTCTTCGGGACATTAAATCAATGCAGTATGGAGACTTGACAGTAGTTGGTGAAAATGGAGCTGGATTAAGTGGAGGTCAATGTTCGCGCGTAGGCCTGGCTCGCTGTATTTACCAAGAAGCTGAAATTTACCTGTTGGATGAACCATTCAGTGCTTTGGATTCAAAGGTGTCTGCAAAATTATTTCAAGCTTGTGCAAAGTCTTTCCTCTGCAACAAATTGCGAATCATTGCCACAAATCAAACAGATATGGCAAAATATGCTGACTACGTAGTTATAATGGAAAAGGTAATTGAAACTGTGATCAAACGTACCTTTCTGTTTTAATATTATTTAATACTTTACGACAAATTTAGGGGAGTATTGTTGGACAGGGATCACCAAAACAATTATCCTCATTGTTTCCCCAATACTTTCAAGATGGTACTCATCCAGAAACGATTGTCAGAAGGAAGTCTTCCATTTGGGACTCAACTGCAACGGATAATCAGGTAACTCAATTTTGAAACAATAGTTCACAGTTCCACTTAGACAGCCATTCATGTATAAAATAAATTAACTTGTAAAATGCAGCTGCCTTCATCTTCTAATTCTGAGCTGGAAGGGAGTGAATTAAATCAAGACTGCACTACCGGTAGTTTCCTACTCATTTCAACGTACTTGGGAACAGCACAGTCAAAACTATTGCTCTGCTGGGTGATAATATCTATCTTGATCACTCAAGCAGGTTCAAGTGGTGCGGAGTACTGGATTTCTTATTTGTATGTTTAATTCCAATATCTACAACAACAATTTTAAGATTACGTCGACTACTTCGAAGGAACCAAATCCTCGGGTATTCTTCTTATACATATGAATTGATATACTTCTACTTTTGATATTTCAGATCGTACGAAGCAGATATTTCCTTAAATTCAAAACGAAAGTACCAGCTGCTGGGAATATACGGTAGCTTCGTGGGAGTTGTTATATTAGGAAATATAGTTCAGACAGTTTTGTTCTTCAATTTTTGTACAAAAGCCGCCAGAAACATTCATTGTCAAATGATGAATGGTCTCATGTCAATCTCAACAAAATATTTCGACTTAAATAGTTCAGGTAAAATGGCAAACAATCCTTAACTTTTGACTAGGTTTTGTACTGATTCCGACTCCACCCTTATCTACTAACTTAAAGCAGCTGAATTTAAAACAAAGTATACGCTTACAATTCAATATTTCCAGCTTTAACGAACTTTCCAAACTTTGAGCAACTTTCGTTAGTATGAGATATTTGCTTTAACCCTAAAAGGTCGCGTATGAAACTGCTCCACATAACTTTATTCGAGAAATAATTGCGTTCCAAAGCTGACACGTTCTAAAAATGACAATTAACTAGGCAGCAGTTATAAGTTTCATTTCAAATGCTGATAACTTTAACAAACACTTCGATTTCAAATGAAATTATACAGAGACTTATTTCTCGATTTCCGAAATACCCGACATTTTTATTTCTTTGATGGATCTCGGTTGCTTATGAAAACTTTTGAATTTTTTTAAAGATCTGAAACAAAATCAGTATACAAAGGCACAGTCATCTTCAACAGAAAATATTAAATGTTCATGAGTAGATATTTAGCCCCAAAAAGTCATTTCATGGGCATCCCGAAAATGGCAACCATTTACAAGCAATGAATTTAAGACGTAAGGTTCAGTTGGGCAAAAAGCCTGAAAAGAATTGAGTATTAGAATAGAAAACTATTCTGTAATATTTTTTTCATTTGAAACCAAGTAAAAAATTTTTATGGAATTTTTTGTCGGATTTTTAGCCCCGTCAATTTGGGCTTATAGGATTAGTTTGCAATCCGTCTGTCACGTCCGTACCCACGATATCTTTTGAACAGAGAGACGTAGAGAGCTGAAACTTTGCATACTGACTATAGACACTAAAACTAAGGCTGTATCAATTTTTGGGCCTTCCAATTCCAAGTTATTTACTTCCAATTATTTTATACACTCGATGATTCATTACTTTATATTTCTTTGTACAATTATGTATGTTGAAAAAGTCTTGTTGCTATGAATTTGTAAAATTTTGACTATTTCAAATCTGCTGGCTGCCATTATTCGACTTTCGTTAGAATTAGGGCAGATTTGACAGCTGTAGGTTGTACAAGTAGTGAATTGTTTACCGATAATTTCGGGAAGAATCATGAAGCTTAAAAAGAAGAGTCCAGAGCAAGTCATGAAGGAGAAGGCAGTCAAAGCCAAGATCCGACGTGAAAACTTGGATTATTCTACTCTGATGGCTTTGACTGTAGTTCAAATTGACTGGGCTATTAAGACTGCATGGCACGAAGTTTTTATATTAATTATAAAAGTGGTAAATGATATTTTAAAATCGAAATCGAAAAAAGATTCTAAAAAATATTCATGGAAGTTTTACACTAGGCTGTAAATAGTTTGAAATTATATTTTTAAGACTTAAAGGATATCGAATTTTTAAAACAGTGCAAGACTAGCAAATGATGTATGATAGTACAACTGTATTTTATCTAGAATTCATGAATCCCAAAAATAACAACAAATCTTTGGATTTCAGGAGTCATTTTAAACAGATTTACAAAGGATTTGGTGTCAGTGGACGAACTACTTCCTTCAAGTATTTTCGACATGTGCGTAATTTTCCTTCAAATGGGAGTTTCACTTGCGCTTATTATCGTTGCCGACAACTATATGGCGATCGCTACATCAATCCTTATCTGCGTCTTATTTTTCATACGAAAATTCTACATTAAAACTGCAAAGCTTCTTCGACGAATTGAAATTTCGGGTAAAAATAAACTAAAATTTTCCTGTATACTACTTCATCGAGTTGGTTTAATGTGTACCTTTTAATATGTCACACAGCTAAAAGCCCTGTCTTCTCTCATGTGGGATATACATTCCAAGGACTCTTAACGATACGCAGCTCAGTTGCGCAAGGATACTTTATGTCCCAATATGACAGACTACAGGTGCGTTAAAAATTCGTTTGTTTATAGGAGTTCGAAGGTTACAGTGTTTACTTACAATGGAATGCTCTGAGGTGTATAATCGCTTTTGAGAAGCTGATAATCATTTACCTTCAAAAATACTTCGAGTAAGATATTTTCAAAATGTTGGCCCCTAACGCTCATTTTTGGATTTTATAGAGTGCAAAAACTGAAATTTCAGGCGTTTTTTAGGACCTTTGGCCACATTCTGTTTCTCTAAATAATTTTTTTGAAAATTTTTAGCGATTGCTTGTTAAAGTGCATCGCTTGTAAAATTTTATGAGAATGTCGAAAGTTTCGAAAAATTATTTTCTCAGGTCAAAAATTGGCGTTGAATCCAACAAAGTTTTATCGTTAAAAAACGGAAGAAAAACAAAAATTTCGAAATTTTGGAAATTTTAAAAAAATTTTTACAAGCAAAGTTTTCAAAATTAATTTTTTAGAGGAACAGAATTGGGCCAAAATTCTTAAAAAACGTCTGAAATTTCAGTTTTTGCCATGTATAAAATCCGAAAATGAGCGTTAGGAGCCCAAATTTTGAAAATATCTTACTCGAAGTGTTCTTCAATGTATATGATCATCAGCTTTTCAAAAGCGATTATACACCTCAGAGCATTCCATTGTTAGTAACGTATTGCTTGGTGCTTGGGAAATGCATTTTCTCCCATCGATCCAAGGAATCAATTGTATGTTCTTTTTTAAATAGGACGAATACAGTTCAGCTTGGTTTATCTCTATTGCTGCTGCTAGAGGATTCGGAATGGGAATAGAGTTTTTATGCAATATTTTTGTGACCGTGCTAGTTGCAAGCATCGTTCTGGCTAAAAGTACGTCCCTTCAAATTAAACGATTTAAAAACCTGTATTCATTCCTAAAACAAACCTTCATTAAAGGCGGAAGCAGTGGAAGTATTGGACTTGCGATGACATCCGCCTTGTCTCTTTCCAGTTGGCTTCAACAAGCTCTTCGTCTAAGTTCAGATGTCGAAAGTGTACTTGTTCCCGTGGGAAACTTACTTGAATTTTCAAAATTTGAACCTGAGTGTGTAATTGATTGGCATGAAGGTAATACATGATAAAAAGTTTTCATTACAAATTATCAGCAGATATAAATGTCTTCATTATTTCAGATTATGCCTCACCAGATTACTGGCCATCTGAAGGTGGAGTGTCCTTCTACAACGTTTCCATGTTTTACGAAGATACAAGAGTTCTCAATGATGTAACGTTTGATGTTAAACCAAAAGAAAAAATCGGCATTGTGGGAAGAACAGGAGCAGGAAAAAGCTCAATTGTCCAAGCTCTTTTCAGAATGACGAATATTTCTGGGAACATTTGTATTGACGGAGTTAACATTAACAAACTATCTGTCACACAATTACGACAGAGTATTACTATAATTCCCCAAAATCCTGTCGTATTCTATGGAACGATTCGACAGAACTTAGACTCTTTCGATGTCCACTCAGACTCCGTCCTCTGGAATGCACTAAACCATGTACACTATACCAGCATTTAAAACCAGGCACACATTTACACAGCTTGCGTTAACTGATTCAAAGAATTTGTTTTTGTAGGTAAAACTTGGCTTTAAATTTGCGAGCCTAGATGTTATGGCCGAGGAAGGAACAGCACTAAGCTGTGGGCAGAAACAACTTATTTGTGTTGCCAGAGCCATCGTCCAAAATAAGAAAATTATCGTTATGGACGAAGCTACATCTGACATTGACTTTGAGTAAGTGAACATGAAACATATTTCTTTCGTATATCCAATCTTCATTTATGCGTTTATTTCAACCAGGACGGACCAGCTTATTCAAGAAACAATCAAGGATCTGTTTTCAAACTCGACGTTGATAATAATTGCTCACAGATTGCACACAGTCATTGGTTGTGACAGGATTCTTGTGTTAGATTCCGGGACAGTTAAAGTGAGTTCTGCTTCAATTATTAAACTTTTTAGCCCAGGTAATATTGGGCTTATAGGAGTACGTAAGGTGTGCGTCTGTCCGTCATTCCGTCCGTCTGGATGTGTCCAGGATTGCTCAAAAACTACTGGAGCTACAAACGTGAAATTTTGCACCATTCTTGCATAAGCGATTTCATTGCATTAATCGGTGTCAAAATTTGTTTGCGATGATTAAGTCACCTTCTACAAGTGATTAAGTGCTTAGAAACGAATTTTCATGAATTCGTTAATTTGATATAACTAATGACCAGTTGCATTGATCTTTCCGAATTTTTCGTATTTTAGAAAATTCATCACTGTACACTATTAGAAAGCAAAAGGTAACCAACAGAAGCTGCAACGACCCTAGAAACCCACATTAAGTGTGTTTCCAATGAATGCCATAAAATTTGTTCAGGACTTAGTTTGACCATTTTTTGGTCGATTAAGCTCAAACTTAGTATCAAACACCCTCAGTATGGTTTATTATGTCTATCAAAATTTGAAGGTCCTTGCTTAATGTGTATGCTCGCTATGACAGATTAAGCCTTAGTGGCAAATTAGATTAAATTTTCTTCAACTGATATTATCACTCACGAATCTCACGCATGACTAGATATTGTATTACCAATGTGCAGATCACATAATATACGTCTCATAACAACAGGTACTTAATCTTCAAAATTAATATTAACGATCTAATTAGGGTCATTAAGGTGTCTTTTCGAAGATTTTTGGTCCTAATAACTACTAATAAGCACGTATAAAACTGATTTACATATGTTCTAAAAGCGACTACATGGGCTTCGAGAATCTGCTTGGTGTAGGTTTTGGCTAATAAACTATTATATGTTGCTGTAGGAGTATGACAAACCCCAGGAGCTATTGAAAATACCAAATGGTTACTTCACAAGCCTTTGTTCGGCACTTCAGTATTCGGGATCCAAAAATTCAGTTGTAAGCTTACTTAATAACAAAGTTGACTAATGTAAACTCACTGTTTTATATGAAAATTTAATAAATATCATTCACTTTAATACCCAATAAATTACTTTCGGCAAAAAAGCTAATGCTGGTCCTGTAATAAGGTTTTTGCTGGACGAGGATTTGGGTACAGGATTTAACTGTGCCCAAAGGCAACTAAGAAAGCCATGAATTCTTGCAGCACACTCGCGAAATGAAGTTTAAAACTTCGAATTGCTTGAAGCACAACATCAAACTAGAATAAACCCCACTGCACAGATATCCGTTTTGAAGACTCTTGTAATTAGTAGAGCTAAATGGAAATTTAAGGTTGATTGTATAAATCGTCTACAGTATGAAATATGTTTAGGTAGAATGCACAAATATGGAAATATAGATTATTTTACAGCAACAGTGACAGCATGTACGCAAATACTTTAATACCTAGGATTATTGTGTCCGTTGTAAATAATAACGCAATAGTTCTACATCACAGTTATAACAATTTGTCGCGTAGTTTAAAGTAATGAATAAAATAGAAGCAAATGACTTTCACATTTCAATGGACATACTGCTTAAGCATTTCATACTTCTTAACTTCTTGACTATTTATTCTGTAAGTAAGACTTCATGTGTGTCACCGGTGATACAAATAGTGCTGTATGCCGCTTTATAATAATTACACAAAATAAATAATGTCATGTTGCAATCCAGCCGTAATTAATAAACTATTCGTAAGAATTAATAACTCCTGTGATTGAGAAATGGCTAGAATATTTGAGTACCTTCTATGTTCAGTCTGAGCTTTCTGATCATCCACTAGCTGATAGTCATCTAAGCTTTCAATTAGATCCTGACCCGAATAAAAAAATCGTGATATGTCATGTTTTCTATTATGGTGTTCCATACCAATCAATATTAATGTAGTTCACAGATCCAGTTGTCTTTTGTTAAAATTTTAGATTTATAATTTTCTTGCTATTGTAACAGAACTATTGTAACAGAACATACAACTTCAGAATGATACTTAAGTTTCATAATTTGCTTTTGTTTACCTTACTACAAACAGCAATATATTTGCCTGTTTTAGCGGAATTAGAAAAACTAAATAATTTTGAGATTTAAAAGCTACGCTTGAAAATATTGTTTAAGTGTACACAGACTACAGACACCACGCCAACATAATATATCTTTAATAATTATTTATTAAAGACCATATTGCTTGGACCATAGTGCCACACGTCTAATACAAAAGGAAAGTAGGAAGTACCACAGGAAGTTTAAAGAATCATTACAAATAAGAAGCTGCGATAATACGATGAACTCATCTCAAGGAACCAGGATTAATCCAATTTGGACCTCAACTCTCGTACCATTATATAAACTATACAAATGGTAACCAGGAGAATGATGTTAGTTGTAGCTGAGAATAGGATTAGCTTATAATATAGTAATCTATATAAGTATTGTATTTTACTTTTGAAAAATTGCCTGTTGAAGACAACAGTTAGTTGTCGAAAGCTTGCGTGAATAAAATAAGTATTATCCTACCGATACCGTGAAAAGATGCCGTGTAATAATATATCTTCAACTATAATAATCTGTTTACTTAAGAGCTGATTCTCTTAGATTTTATATGAGTTAATTATAAATTAACTTATTCATCTCGGTTTGCTGAAAATATCCAATTCATACGAAAATGATGTAAGAAACACAGAACTAAAAATAGATTGATCCATACGATAAAATTGTGTTATATAACTTACACCTCGTCGGTCAAATTCCATGGTCGAACTGAGGACATTCATCATTTAATCATCAAAGCAATACATCGATGTTCAATTAATTTTATCCTGCTGACCTTTGATATCGATGGTGTGCCATCGATACACTTTAATTGATTGTTCAAACTTCCGTGAATTGAATGTCAATAAAAATGCATATGAGATCACAAAAACCAACTTGAATCTGCAGGTTGACGAAGGTAAGGCAACTCAAAGGACAGGGTAATTTGTTAACATAAACTACCGATCTGTCTTCTTATGATCTGCTAATACAAATCGTCCAATTTTTTGATAAGGCTAGCTTCAGTGACGTAGGCTATAAATTGCATGATTGTCTTGAGAATTTTTCAAGTATAATATCAAGCTGTTTGGCGTCGAAATTTATACTCAGAAGGTTTAAGTAGCCACTTTAAATGTTGAAGCACTTCTGGAATGCACGAGAAATGTTTTTTGTGTATTTTCATGGTCATAATTTAAAACAAGATGGGTCATATAGTAAAGGCTTCGATGTATTAGTGAATGCTGACGGCCTGAAATCCACTTGCAGATTTAAGTATGGCCGCATCATGAACCCCACACGAAATCTTCACTGGAGGCAAGCTTATGCTTTCTAGTTTCCAGAAATCTTGAAATTGTTTGGGGTTCATGTTGCGGCCA